>RZIQ01000065.1:0-134865 GCA_003992365.1 Aureobasidium sp. P6 | reverse complement strand
AAAAAAAAAAAAGCCCATCACGAAAAGAAAAACGGTCATCCCCCATGTGCAAGATTAGATTCGAGACACTACTGCGATCTCACAGTTCGTTGGCACAAACGTACGACGTAGATAAAATAAACCAAAAAAAGAAAAAACGGTCGAACCTAAACCTTCAAAATGCATGATTCAAGAACAAATCATGCATATTGCGTATCAGAGGATAATGAGTAAAACCCGACCAAAACGAGCGATTCGAAACCTTGAAAAACAAAAGAAACATGTAATAGTATGGCAGAAAAGCAAGAGGTAGGGAGAGAGAGATTTTCATTGCAAGAAAAAGACAGATCGTTTGTAAATTTTTTGCACCGGTTATAATATATTTCCCCTGGCTTTTTTTTTGTATTCCATCTCTCTTAGCTCTTCTCTTCTCATCTTCTTCACAGTCCACCATATGCTATCATTCCATTCATCAACCATCATATCGAAGAGCTAGAGGGAAAGAGAGAGAAGAAAAAGCAACAGATGCAGAAACAACGCGGTAAAGAAACATCAAAAAAACAGAAACAATGTTTTGCAAATTCCAAACACAAATGGAAAGACCGGTTATGCTTCGCCCCCTGTCTGTTGGTCCTTCCGTTCCACTTTATGAAATGAAAAAACATCATTCGTCATAAAGTTATTTGTTCGTCATCATGTGGGTCGTTATAGAGAGTTCAAGGAAAAAGAAAGAGCGAATCAAAGCAAAGGAAAAAAAAAGACAAAAGGGAGAAAAGAAACAGCGAAAAGGTACCTCGAGATACAGAGTATTAGGAAGACAGGCGAGGAGAAAGGAAAATGCGAGGTGTCGGATAATGGACAGTCGAGAGGGTTGGTGTGCGTTATCGGTTCACGGCGAGAACTGAGCGAGGACGGCCAATTCCCGCGCTGCCTTCGCGCACAGTCTTTCTTCGCTTGAGTCCTTCAGACTCGTCATTGTAGCGATCATCGACGTCGTCGTCACGCATACGCTTCTGCATGCCATTTACACCAGTGTATCCTTGAGATCCATATGCATGGCTGGGTTGCCCATAGATGTCGGAGCCATTTGTTGCGCTGCGGTTGTCGCTCATGACGCTGAACAAATTTGACTGTAGCTGTTGCGGACGCTGAGGAGTGGTGTATCCAGTGTGGTAACTGCTGGTGGTACGAGGAGTGGCGCCGCCCGAGGCCTTGTGGTGAGGTGAGCCAGTAATGTCAGAGGACATGTGAGTCTGGTCGCTGTGCACGGTTGTGGCAGGCGTTGCATACGCGTACGAAGCACGATTTCCGCCGTAGGATCCAGGAGCATGAGTGTACTCGCCCTCGTGTTCACCCTCAGCATCGTCGTGAGCAGAGCCGTGGTTGGCATAGGCGTCCTGAGGCTTCTGATCCACACCATGGTCGCTTTCAGCACCGCCACGAGCGGGAGGAGCCATTTCATTCTTAATGTAAGGACTAGGCTGAAGTTGACCATAGCGAGGACCATACTGGGATTGCTGAGAAGGAGCAGAGTACAATGGGCGACCGCCATCATATGCTTGACTGGTCTGATAGGGGGGCATACTATGCATGGCGCTTCCTGGGGGAGTGGTTGCAGGAGTCGTGGGCACAGATCTCGTGTTGCTCATGTTGGTGTCGATGGCCAGGGCTTGCTGTGGGGCTTGTTGTTGCTGCATGGTTGATGGAGGTTGGGCGCTCCATTGGTAAGAACTCTCTGAGCTGCCGATTCCCATCATGCTAGAAGCACTGGTAGGTGGAGTGGGAAAAGTGTGAGCTCTGTCCAGATTGGGTCTTCCAGCGTTGGGGTGAGGGGCAAGCGAATGCGGCGGCTGGGGCATGGCCATGGGGTGAGGCATGGGACCGGGCTGGCTTACAGGCGCTCTCATGTAGTCATCGGGCCGTCTGCGATCACCCGGAACCAGCGAGGTGGCACCGCTGATGCTCTGTCTCGTCGTGTTCGAGGGGTGGTAAAGCAGAGCACCAATGTTGTGCACAAACAGAGGATAAAGCTTTTCGGTAATCTTCTCCTTGTTTGCAAACTCAAGGGCGCGCTCAAAGGGAATCCAGACTCCCTTCAAATGCATAGGTCCAATCTTGACCACATGTCTATTCTTTTCGCTCTTAAGAATACCATCGCGACGACCACGAGTCATACCAGCGACATTGAGCAACTTGGTTCCGTTGATCATGTGATTATCTTCGCGTCTAGCCACGCAAATGCCATTTGCCTCGACTTGGAAGCACAGGCTACCTTCGTCTTCCCAGAGCGTGGCAGTGACTCTAGGCTTCATACCAGCCGGCGCGATCTGTCCTGTTGTGTCAAACGTTGCACCCGAGTACTGTCCTTGCGCAGAACTAGGTGACACGCTGTTCGCAAGTGCTAGAAACAATATGAGCAATGGCACCAAGAAAACATCATCCTTGCGCGCAACTTACTGGGAAGGGGCAGTTGTGATTGAGGAACCATTTGAGAGCCCAAGCCACCTGGGGAAGGGTGATGGAGGGGAGCAAGGCCATTGGTGTAGTATTGAGAGTATGATGAAGGCGATGAACCGTAGTGGGCCTGGCTCGATATGGGCTGTGGTTGATGATAGTTGGCATAATGAGAAAGGCCTGGCGGTGGGGCCGAAGAAGGGATGCTGCTGGACATGTGACTTTGGCTCACATCCATATAAGGCTGGGGTTGATTCATGCTGAGACAAGTGCTGTTGTGGTCGTAACTCGTGATGGGGATGGATTGGCCGTGAAGTCCGGACTGGACACTGTCTCTACGGTATGCGGGAGTGTGGTCGGGCGAAGGTGTCTTGAGTCCGGTGTTGTATGCGCCGTGGAAAGAGGATGTGTAAGTGGTAGCCGTGTCGGCGCCGCAAACGGGTTCTGCTGAAGTGATGGAGCTTCCCCTTGGTGAAGAACCCACAGACGGGAAGGTCTGAAGTTGAGAGAGGGCAGGCAAACGCTCACCAGCGGAGGTCGCTTGTAAGATGCTAGCTGTTGGGGGGTACCACTGGTCGTCAAATCCGTGCGCTTGAACGTGAGAGATGGACGGTAGAGCCAGTTTGTCTGTTGCCGGCGGCGAAGATGCTGCTCAAAGGAAGCACCTCCTATCGAGACACAAGGATGAAGCGAGTGTGGGGATGGTCACGAAGGAACCACGAGAGTCGACGAGCTTGAAGCCAACGTCAACACGTCAATTGAGTGGTGACCGGATCAATTGAACCTCGACGCTACACAGAGCAGTATCGCAAACGGGTCGTGAGATGACTGTGAACCAGACAAGACGCGTGCGCGTGAAGTGATTCAGGGTGCCAGGTCGTGAATGTCGTGAGCTTGAGCTTCAGTTCAGGGTACGTCGGGTGAACAGACGACGAGCAGTAGTACGGCGAACGAGGAGTCGCAGGCACGCACTAATCAAACGTCTACAGCCTTTTGGTTGCAGAAATGCAAAAGCAGAATACTCTGACGGATGATGCACAAAAAAATGTGGACAAAATGAATAAATTGTCCTTGAATGGTCGTAAAAAAAAGTTCGTGTCGTAGCAGTTCGTAGGTCGTGGACAGAAACACACTGCAGGACGACGGGAAGGGTTAGCGACTATGTGTGGATAATGTGTGATGAGGGTGTGGGTGGTGGAGGTGGTTGAGGTAAGGCAAGGTGAAAGCATGCAGGTGCATCGGCAACGGACAAGCAGCAGATAGAAGTAGCTGGAGACACACACCTCGTAGTTAGTCTAGCTGCAGGAGTGCATGAAAGACGAACGCGAACGAGAAAAAGGGCGTGGAGCAGCCCTCAGATAGATAGTATTAGAACAGGCCGGAGCTCTCTTGCAAAGAGGTTGGGGGTCCATCCGAGGAGGAAGGCGCCCGTTAGCGCAAGGCCGGAGCAGCGTGCACGATTCGGTGAGACTACGAGAGTGCAGGGGTCTCCAGCGGCTAGGGCCGTTTAAACTTGTCCCTCACGAGCGGGGATCCCTTGGCGAGGTCGCCGACGGCTGGGTAAAATGCTGTTTATCCCCTGGCCTAACTGTTCGTAGGCGGGAAACAAAGGAGGAGGCACAGCCGTCAGCAGCACGTGTAAAAAAGATGTAGGAGATGATCTAATTCTGGCCTTTTCCGGAGCCCTCTTTGCTTTTGCGCGACTTGAGAATGGGAAGGAAGCGAGACCAATGCATAGATAGGCACACACACACACCCAGCCAGATACCTACATCCAGAAGACCACTCACGAAGCTTTTTGGGTGAGGCTCGCCGTCCCGTGTCGGTATTGCAACGACGTACCTACGTATTGCACGGGGAAAGCAGGTCACCAGAACGCGCCGGGATGAAGATGCGGCGAAGCTGTGCAGCAAACAGCGGCCCGACGCGATGTGCAGACGGACGCTGGTTGGCTAGTAACGACGTGGGCTGCTTAACGTCGTTGAGGTGGGTGGGGAAAAAAGGCGCGATGTGGCGTTCCGAAACTCGCATCGTCCGGAATGCACGCCACTGGCAAGAGACCCACTCCTTCACGAAACAAAGTCGCGCTGGGATCGTGGATGATGGACGATGATCATGGCATCAAGAGAATCCCACGAGTGGGCACTGGGCAGAAGAGTAGGAACCGTTTTCCGCGGCACGCAAGCTTTTGTTAATCACTGTTGATTTGCGCCTCCCGCATAGGGTTAGCATTTTCTGTCCCAGAGCAAAGGTCGATATCAATTTTCTAGGCCTCGACATGGCTTTTGGTCGTGGACTTCTCTCCCTCTCTGCCGGAACGGACATACGCGCGCTCGTGGAAGGGAGGCAAAGTATTCTTGTCAATACTCGGGTCATGCTTAACCTATCCAAATATCGAGCGAGCATTACTCGTTCTGCGGATCGCCGTCTCGATTGTGCGATCTCTAGCCTCTTGGTGCGATATCTTTCTCACCTTTTGACAGATTGCAGGTGGAGAAGTCGGAGCAGTTGTGGTTGTGTGAAACGCACCGAACCGGTCCAGATTGTTGAAACGGGCATGGTCAAGACCTAAACAAAGGTAGCGCCTCTACTTACACCACAGACGCCAATCGTCGAGAAGATAAGCGCCTCCACTGCACAAGAATGACGAGCCATGTCAGATGGCGTAGACCAACAAAACCACTGTCAACGATTGGCATCGTTGTGGCAGCCGCAAAAGCAAGTGGGGGAAGTCACTTGTCAAGCTACGTACACGACAGCACATGAGAGCTTGGTGCTGTCACAGAAATTCAAGCTCCCGGCAGTCCAAAAAATGCCAACTTGTTCATCATGCAGAGCGAGTCATATGCGAAATGTTTAGATGGACTGTGGAGTCCCAGCAGCTCTAGCCGATGCGGATCCAGGATTTCAGACAGACGCTACCCTTGTGGTGTCTCCATGATAACCATGATGACGCTCCCGCAAGGAGCATGTCAATCTGCCCTGCAAAACGTTGGTCCGCCAGCTTGTCCCGAGAACTTGGTCGTCCTCATTTCTGGTCGTCGACCCGGTCATTGTGTGATACTGCACGGATCCTAGATGTAACAACGGCACTAACAGCGGCACTAGGCATCGGGTGCGCCGCCTGAGTTGCGCCATCTTGGTAGCGTCTGAGACTGGTTCGACTCTTCCCGCTCCGCCTGCATGACGCGAGTGCGCGAACGATCTCCGCTTCGGTGCAGTCGACCACGAGAAACTTTGTCTGGTCAGCAGCTTTGCGGATCTGAAACTGCCTGCTCGTACTGCGACCACGAACGGACAAAAGCTTGTTGGCATTCCTCATCGAACATCGAAAAGCCACTCGACCATTGCCAGGCGAACGCTGAGCCTGGCAGCGACAAGTGGTCTCGATTAAAGGAGATAGCACGATGATTGGTCCAGCAGACGGCTCCAATAAGCAGCTGCCACATCATCAATCAGGCTTATCCTCCACTTCCAAGCCCTCTAGTTCCAAGCCACCGTGCTAGAAAACAGAGCTGCTTGTCCCTTGCAGAGCCAACCGTTTTTCTCAGGCCGCAGCTTCGTACGGAAACCTCTGCCCCGAAATGTCTCTTGTCCTTTTACTCGGCCGTGCCACCTCTCAGTCGTCCGATGTCCTTGGATGAATTTAATTGAGCAGGAGGCCAACAAACCCCTGTATTTGCTTATATTGCTGGTCCGAAAGAGGAAGTGTGAGAATTCCGGATCAGCGCGGTGGGGTCTCTCACCGCCATTACTCGTGAACAAGCTCCCGGAAAACCGATAACCAAGACGGCAGGGAGGACTGCTCCCCAAACTCAAAAACGTCAGGGCAAGTGTTTTTGGGTGAGCTTTTCGGCTACCAGAGGTCCAAAAGTCTTGAAGACCAAGTCTCCTTTGCTGAGTCAGCTAGCTGGTTGGTTGCACCTTGCCGTGTCTCAGTTGCTTGCAAGCGACGGTGGATCTTGTGTTTTTTGACATCTGTAAATGGTTTTAGCGGACCACGGTTTCGACTCTTCTCTGCGTGAGCGTTCTAATCATGAAACAATCTACGAACGACAGGATTGACCTGGCGTGCAGCGGAACCTACTGCGCCTACCCCACAGGCGGACGCAGCATGACAGACATGCATACGATGAGTTTAAAAAAGCAGATGAGATGTTCGATCCTCTGGAGCGAGTTTATTCGATGCAGAATGTAGATTGCGAATTCCCGTGAAGGAATAGCCTGGGAAGAAATCTGGTGGGAAAATCACAAGCCCAAAGCCGCACGGACGACAATGTCGGGGAGAATTTCGATAGTTGGTCAATAATGGTGGGTGCCGTCGGAGAGATGACTACTATTCGGAGCCCCTGAGTCTGAGAGGGGCGTTGGCCTACGTGCGTACTGAGATGTTGTTGTTGATGAAAGTACCAGGCAGATGTCACTGAAACGATAGCGGCAGTGCGGCCAGGCCTTTGCATGGGCTTCGATGCAAGGCTTCCAGGCTGCAGAGGAACACATGGGCAGTGGCATGATCCGGAACACATGGAGGGCATTGTTGATACATGCAAAGGTCTATGTAATGATGCGTATTTGTAGTCTCTTAATAATTGCACACTGGTCATGGAGATCGCAGCGGCTTCTAAAGCACGAAAGACGTTGATCTTCGCATTCCGAGTGAGTCCGGGCCATCACAGAGCAAATGTATGGCAGACGCAAAGAAGAAAGCGTGGTGTGTGCATCAAGCTCTGACGAACTTGGTATGGGTGCCAGTCACGACGGCGGGACCGCGTTGACCGCCCTGGACTTTGTAGATGTTGACCTTGGTGAAGGCCAAAGAACCACCAACCTTGTCGGCAATACCCTCAATCTCGACCTCATCACCTTCCTTGGCAGAGCTTTGGTAGGTGACGTGAATATCGACGCTCACGCCAGTCTTGTCGCGCAAGTCGTAGGAAGCAATGGCCATGCCGCCCATCCAGTCTACGATAGTAGCCGACACTGAGCCATGGATGCCACCTTTGGAATTCAAGTGACTCTTAGTCAAGGACAAACGACATAGCACACGGCCCTTGGAAGCCGAAGCGACGCGCACATCAGTGAGCAGGAAGGCATAGATGGGACTGCCAGGAAGATTGTTGGCAATGAGCTTCTCGATATGAGAGTGCTCGGCCGACTTCTGTGCAGCCATGATGTCTGCAAAAGACTACAGGGGTGAGTGGGTGTGGTGATGGGATTAGGTGAAGATGCGGGAGGACGAATGGGCAGAGGTGGAAGAAAAAATCAAAGTCTGCAACTGAGACATTTTGTCGGGTGAATGCTTTGGCCGATAGGGCTGAGCGACGTCAGCGAGAGTTGCAGGACTGGCTCAAAGTTTACGTAGCCAAACAACGAGGGGCAGCATGCAGGCACATGGCAGCATGCAGGGAAGCTCTGTCTTGAACGTGTAGAAGCTCGCAATCACATCCTTCTCGCTCTGCATCATTCATCACAGACATCCTACACGGCATCCATCGCAGCAGTGACTCTGCCAAGCCGTAACGACGACACACCAGACAGCAACAGCTTCGAGCTGTGTTGGACACGTTGGCGCGCATCATCTCCCTACTGAACCGTGTACGAGCACAACTTGCCTACCCCCCGGCACACCCATCGTCGCCTCGTCCTCCGTCGCATCCTTCCGCCTGGACTAAAGACAGCTCTCCTGCCCGCCGGGCTGACGGCAGCAAAATGTCTACCCCCGAGAACCAATCCTACCTGGCCGCTGGTATCAACAAGCTGTCACCCTGGGGTCCTCGTAGCCCCGTCGTGAAGCCTCAGGATGCTCCTGATCAATCTTCGGGCGACATCGGTCTGAAACAGCAGCGTGGAGGAGACCACAAGGTCAGCCATAGACACCGTCTGAGTCTAAAGCGTTACCCCCGAGACTGTCCACCGCTGCGTGTCCAGTGGTTCTTTGCTGTCGATGTACCCAAGCGCAAACCCGTCTACTCCGATAAGCCTCTGGGCAAACCTGAAGGTGTCGATACTCCCAAAGTCTTTCCAAAGAAGTATGCTCCTTTTGCGAGGAAGGACTCGCGCGCCATTGAGACTGCCTTTCACAATCTGTCGCAAGACGAAGATGCTGCTGAAAGGAGGGAACTCGAGAACTCGGATGACATGGCAGACACCAAGAACCTTGAAGCTGAATCCCATCACAAATCTGCCAAAGTTCCCGTAAACGAGGACTACCTCTTCGATGTTGATGTTCTAAGCAGAGAGCTGGCTCCTGCTTACTGGCTCGGCCCTGTCTACGAAGTTCGAAGAGGAACCTGGTTCTACCAAGGTTGGTTGTCAGAAGCATTGTCGTAGACTGACCGTTTTGACTGACTAACCTCTACAGAGGGTGCTGTCCAGAAGCCTTGTGATGAGAACCTGGCTGCTCAATTGGAGGAACAGTACCTCAGAGCCACGCCGTGGAGATGGAAGAAGCAAGAGCCCGCCAGATCTGCTTCACAGTCGCGTTCTGCAACTTCCTCTCCACTGGCATCAAAAGGATCTCTTCCCAATCTTCGAGACCAAAGTGCAAAAGAGGCCGATGATGCAGAATCCACCCATCGCGTCCAAACATATCGCCTTTTCGGGCCGCACTCCAACTCTGTCGTCACGTATCAAGATACAACAACTGCCTGGATTCTCACTGACGACTTCATATCCCGCATGTCCAGTGGCGTGTACAGACGCTTCGCTGGTGGAGCTCATTATGCTGGTATCAAGGTCACTCGTGGCTACGTTGTACAAACAAAAAAAGCCGAAGACAAGGACACCAAGACTGACACCGACAATTCTGCTCAGGCTGGTCCAGTAGACGTATCAGCACAAGAGCTCGGGAAGGGCAAAATGCCTATAGGAGAAGAGGGAAGCAAACAGAGTAGCCTTCACGCCGAGATTGCCAGTCCAGAATCAGAACGACATCGCCTGACCCTCGAGCGGCAGATGTCTTCCCTTGTCAACGCCGGCCAAGAAGACCCCAAGAAACAAGAGGAAGAGATTCGCAAGCGTGACGAAAAGGAAATTCAAGACGATTATCGTGACAGAGACGGAGAGCAGCAAGACCGTGAGATTGAGCATCTCTTGCTAGTCACTCACGGTATAGGCCAGCGTCTGGGTCTGCGTATGGAGTCGGTGAATTTCACTCAGGATGTATGTATTGCGCATATCTCCACATGGAGGAGCTGGAGCATCAGGGAAATGTCTTCAAAGAACTTGCTGACGAAGATTTTCAATTCTAGGTCAATACTCTGCGAAAAACCCTCAAGGCCGTCTACAGCGAAAGTGCCGACTTGCAGGCTTTGAACTCCGAAGTCAACTCACTGCCCAAGAATTGCAGGATCCAGGTACTACCAATCAACTGGAGACACAAATTGGATTTCCCCAATCGTGCTCTCAAACACAACCGGAAGGAACACGATCTTGCCTTTGGCGGTTTTGGTGAAGAAGAAGACTATCCCAACCTCGACAATATCTCAGTGGAAGGCGTACCAGCTGTGCGAAATCTCATCACGGATCTGGCTCTGGACATTCTCCTGTATCAGAGTCCAGCATACAAAGATGCGATAGCAAGTATCGTGCTTGAAGAGTGCAACAGGATATACAAGCTCTTTTGCGAACGAAACCCTACCTTCAAGGGCAAAGTCAGCTTGGTTGGACACTCTTTGGGATCAGCCATCATGTTTGACATATTGTGTCTGCAGGAAAAACACGCTGCCAGCCATAGAGGGTCCAGCAAGAACGCACGCAAGGGCGAATACCCAATGAAACTGGACTTTGAGGTGGAAGATTTCTATGCCCTCGGATCACCGATTGGCCTCTTCCAAATGCTCAAAGGAAGAACAATCGCTGCCAGAGATGTTGGACAAGCCAATCGAAAATCTATGGAAGCCTCTTCTGCCTTCCTTGGTTCGAGCTCCAGCAGCTCTGAGCATTTGGCGGGCATGGGCACTCAGAATTCTGATCTACCTGTCTCTTCGCCAAGATGTAAGCAGGTCTTCAACATTTTCCATCCCACGGACCCCATCAGCTACCGCATTGAGCCTCTTATCTCGCCTGCCATGTCATCGCTCAAACCACAGCCGCTTCCATACACCAAGCGAGGCATTTTCAGCACCGCTACTGGTCAAGGTATCACTGGTATTGGCGCTCGAGTTGGTCAGAGTGTTTCTGGCCTCTGGTCGAGTTTCAGCTCTGGCATTGCGAGCAGTCTGCTCAACCGCAGCCTTGGGTTCACCGCTGAAGATGCAGGCAAACTCGGAGGACCAGCCGGTACCAGCCAGTCTCGCACCCCACTGTCATTCGGCGCAGGCACGAACGCAGCTACAGGCACAGTTCCTACTGCACCAGCGACCACCTCCATCGAGAAATTGGATGTTGACTCCAAAGACAAGTCAGCCGATGAGGCTGGGGAGCGCCCTCCAACTCTGATCGATGCTGAATTGGAGACGTTGTATGCGGGCTTCCAGAACACACGAAAGGATGCACAGCGTGATCTGGACCACGTCATGGCTGAGAGCGAAAGAGCCGAGGCAGAAGAGCGTGGGCGAAAGGTACGAATGGGCAACTATGCGATGGCCTATCACTTCCACTTGCGAAACATGCTAATTGTGTCCTTACTCACAGGTCAAGAAAGAAGAGGCCAAAGTCCGAGCATTAAACTCGAACGGGAGAGTCGATTATAGTATCCAAGAGTAAGTGGAAGTCCTGTTCCTCAATTTTCATCCAAGCTAATCAAAAATGCAGGGGTGCTTTCGACATCTCGCTGATCGCCGCAGTAGCTTCGCATCTCTCGTACTGGGCCGATGAAGATGTAAACCACTTCATGATTTCGCAGCTTTTGTCTAGACAGAGAATGGTGCGAAAACCGAGCAGCGTCCAGAACGTCAAGATTTGAGGACCTCAAACAGTCAAGCGGCCACTGCCTGGCCAGCCGTGCCACACACCGCCTAATTCGACAGCCAGCTGTTCGGCGCTCCTTCCTTGACCATCTCTCAGGCTTCTGATATCGACTTTGCCTGTCTGATCTCCTCTCATGATACCCAAAGAGGCTGCTTGTTGGTATACTAAAGCAGGGAATTCCATCTCTGGCAATTCTGATGCGAGTAACAACAACAACCAAGCAACCTCACGGCTGTTTCCAGCGACTGCAGCATGGAGACCGGATTGCATGTCGCCAATGGGATCTTGATAGCGTAGGACCTCGTCCATGGACCTTTTGGGCACCGGTGGCTCATCATCCATCTCTTCGTCATCCGAGTCAGGCTCGTTGCAGCTCTTCAACAAGTCGACAACGGCAGACACATCGCCTTCACGGCAGAGCTCGAGAAAGGCGCGGCTGATTCTGTCTTCCGGATAGGCGTGCAGGTAGGCCTCCTCTGTCAGGATAGGCAGGATATCGAGGTTCTCTTGAATGCCACCCTCGTTGTGCAAGGTGCACAGGAGTTGCTGGCCCCGATTGGGACCGGGTGTAAGCAGAGACTGGTGGCATGAAGGACATTCCGTGATTGAGTATGCTTCGATCAAACATTGCCTATGGGAACGACAGAGTCAGACAAAGTATATACTCATACCCATGCACAACAAATACAAAAACATACCAGTGAAAGTGGCAGCCACAGTTAAGAGCTACATCGTCGGGCACAGTGTGAGTGGTCTGAGCTGCGGCGCTGGACGAACCGGCGCCCATCGACACATCCTCATCATCCGAGTAGTCGACCTCGAGCGTAAGAGGGTTCTGGCACTTTGAACACGACATTTTGCGACGTTGACAAGTTGTATCGTCTCAAAAAAAAGTCGAGCAGGCGGCACAAAAAGCTGTATCTTATCGCGGCTTCCCCACGCGAAAAAACGCTGACGTAGCAAGTAGGACGGGCAACGGAAGGAGCTCGGGCCATGATAAACACTTGTCTTTCCTTTGCCCTTTCCTTTCACACACACACACAAGACACCAGGCAGACGCGACCTTCTTGCCGCCTTTTATCTGCACCACAAATACCCATCACCTGTCATCTCGCGCACAACCACAGCCATGGCTGACGACGAGTACGCATACCTGCAGCCGGACTTTGACCCCAACTCGCTCACGGTGCCCCGCCTGCGCTCCATCTTGGTCGCTCACAACGTCGCCTATCCTTCGTCGGCGAAAAAATCGGACTTGATCGCCATCTTCAACGCCAACGTTGCCCCTCAAGCCCGGAAGATACTCAACGTCCAGTCTCGCACTGTGCGATCATCAAGAGGCATCGTCGATGTGCCTTCCAGCCAGTCCAGCGCCGCCGACAACGACGACGATGACGACCAGAGCGACGCTGTCGAGAACATCACTGTCTCGGCCACTCCTGCAAGACGGACTACTAGGCGTACCGTCGCGCGACCACCTGCCGAAGACATTGTTGCTCCCACTCCTCGTTCCACTAGAAGGTCTTTTGCTTCGACGAGTGCTCGCCGAGCTTCTAGCAAGCATGCCACCGTCGAGCCTGAGCCCACTCCGAGACGTGTCGTCAGGTCTTCTTTCCCCAGCGAGCCTCCACAGCCAATCTACCGCGACCAAGGTGCCGATTCGCCATTTTCAAAAGACAACCCTTTCCAAAGTGGAAGCTCTCCGCCATCTGCTTATCGTAGCAGAAGTGGTGATCGCAGACGTACCACTATTGGCCCATTGGCTGACCGAGAAAGAAGAAAGAGCAGAGACGCCAGGCGCAGGACAGATGGCTTCTATCGCAACGACGAGCACGATACCATTGTTTCCAGAACACCCGTCGCCCGTGTAAAAGTCGAGCCTAGATATGAAGCCGAGTACGACGAAATGCTTGCCGGTGAGGAGTTCACTCCGGAAGAGCAGAATGATCTCATCAAGGCCCAAGAAGAAAACCCACGTACTTCCCTCGCCCGTGCACCTCGCAGGAGAAGACCAAGATCCGGTGCTGCCAAAGCCGCTCCTTGGACGATACTGCTCACTATGCTTGTCGGCGTTGCAGCTGTCTGGCGTCAGGAGAAGCTCAAAGTTGGCTTCTGTGGCATTGGCGTGCCATCCACAGCCTTGGCTGGCGTACAGATACCCGAGTGGGCTTCATTCGTGCAACCGGAATGTGAGCCGTGTCCCATGCATGCTGAGTGCAAAGAGAACCTCCAGATCGTTTGTGATGACGGCTTCGTGCCAATCCACCACCCTTTGGCTCTGGGTGGTCTTGTGCCCATTCCACCATCTTGCGCGCCGGATAGCGTCAAGCTTCGCAAAACTGCAGGTCTTACCAAATATGCCGTCGAGACTGTCTTGCGCGAAACTAACGCCAAGTATGAGTGCGGCGAGACCATATCTCCCTACATCAGCGAGCCTGAGCTTAAGACGAGGATGGTGGAGAAGGGAAGAGAAAGAAAGATGGAAGACATTTTGCAAATGCTGGACCAAGCAATTGAAGATGTGCCAAAACGTGACGAAGTCAAGACCAGAGTCGATCCGTAAGTCATGTCCCGGTTACACTCGATACCAGACTTGAGTTATGCATCATCAGGCTTACGAAAAGAGTTGACTAACAGAACCGGCCTCGGCACAACAGACAAACCTCTGTCCGCTCCTTCCGCAGCACTTCCCTCGCATCCATCTCCTTCACCTGCGCCGTCAAAAGATCCGTTCGCATCACGTTTAGACAGCATCTTCGAGAACTTGTAGCCGCCCTGGCCATTTCCATGGTGGCTTTATACGGCCATCGTAAACTTACAACAAGACGCTCGACTTCGGCACAGGCCAGGCGATTGGCCGGCGTGGCTCTCGACAAGCTTGCTACCCAAGCGAGCTTGCACGCTCAAGACCCCGATTCCTACCCAGAGTCTACGATAAGCATGGTTGCTTTACGAGATGATGTCCTTCGTGATGAGTATCGCGCTTCGGAGCGTAACAGAATCTGGCAAGAGGTACAAAAGTTTGTTGAAGGCAATGCCAACATCAGAACAATGGTGCGTGAAGGCCGCACAGGAGATGTCAGCAGAATGTGGGAGTGGATTGGCGCAGTTCACCGTATTGAAGGAAGCTCAGCACGCCAAAGTCCAGCAGTGGGAAAGATGACGAGTCCTGGAAGACTGGATGATAGCGTGGCGTCTGGAAGTGGGCTAGAGATTGAGAAGCGTAGATGGGAGGAGTCGAGACCCTATTATTAATTTTGGTACACGTAGTTAGATAGCGCAGGTTGCCAACAATGTCGGTTGCCAAAGACAGCTTCGTTCCCATCGGTCGCCTTCAGAAGCCAGCTTCGGATGTGTTTCTGTCACTTGAGAGATTCGAGAGCCGTGTCCACAGCCTGGTACATCGGACATGGCTCGTACCACATCAACAACCTACACAAGCAAACAGATGTCGATGAAACATTCAACTGTTTCTGCTCTCGTCACTCTTGCTCGATGGTCCTCTGTGAAGGAAAGAGCGAGAGGAGAGAACGGCTGAGCCCCGGTTAAACTCGCCAAGGCAGGCACGGACCACAGCACACACGCGGAATTCGAAGCAGCGCCCAAGATTCAGTTCGAATTTGCTTGCGTGAACGAGACTCTCCTACCACTCAGCGACTCACCCAAATACCGCCAAAATGGTAAGCAGTCATGTTATACCGAGCGCCGTGTCTTTCGAAGCAATTCTTGGAAACCACTCCGACTCGACCGACGCCATACTTCCCTCGCCATGACCTGTCCGCCCCAACAGCCCACGCCACCACATACGAGTTCAGAGCCCTCGACGATGTCTTCGATCTTGCGCCCATACGTCTCTTGTCGAACCACATGCCAGAACGACAGCTTTCAAGAGGATCGAGGATGGGATAAAAAGGACGAGGGAAACGGAAACCATTTCACAACTGGTCGAGCGACACCAACATTTGCACGAGACAGACACGGCGCATCGCACGACACACTACAAGCTCCCTTGAACAAAAGCTGATCAAGGCGCGCTTTTCCAGGTCAACGTTCCCAAGACTCGCCGCACTTACTGCAAGGGCAAGGACTGCAAGAAGCACACCCAGCACAAGGTCACCCAGTACAAGGCTGGCAAGGTACGGAAGGCGCCCTGAGATGATTCACCACCTGCGAACAGGCGCTCATTCATTCACTCTACAGGCTTCCCTTTTCGCCCAGGGTAAGCGTCGTTACGACCGTAAGCAGTCCGGTTACGGTGGTCAGACCAAGCCTGTCTTCCACAAGAAGGCCAAGACCACCAAGAAGGTTGTCCTGAGACTGGAGTGCACAGCATGCAAGACCAAGGCACAGCTTGCGCTCAAGCGTTGCAAGCACTTCGAGCTGGGGTATGTTTTTGCTACTTTTCCCTTGTTGCTCCTCCGACCATTCACTAATCACATCATTTCTTCCACAGTGGTGACAAGAAGACCAAGGGTGCCGCTCTCGTTTTCTAAGCGCGTTTTGTGTATTCTGGCAACGTTGCTGGGCTGGTGCTGCTTGTTCAATGGATTCTCATCATCATCAACACGGAGTAAGCAAAGGGGCTTGGAACAACGAGTCGTGCGTTTTTGACTCGAGAGGTTGCTTTGACTCCTCTTTTTTCTTCCCGCCACTGCCAACCAAAGACAAGAAGTCGGGACGGGGAAAGGAAGCGAAAAGAAAAAAAGATACAAAAATCATGCCCTCCAGCTACACACAGCCTTCGTGCCAATCGTCGATGTCTTCATGAACCACGTTTTCCGACTTTGTTCCTCACGACCTTTTACTGTGTTTTTGTGTCATCGTTCCTTTTCGCGCATTGGACGATGTTCTTTGCTTGACGGTACATGGACAACCGCGTTTTCGAGTCTAACCTGGAAGGGATACTCCATGTCCCGCTTGCGAGCTTGGTGGAGCCATTTGATCATGCCCCCAAGATGATGCCTGAGGCAACAAGGATGATTACTCGACGCAAATATGATGATGATATGCTTTCTTCCCCGCACTTCCGAGGCCCGAAGACCACCACCAGCCGCCCTTCGCACACAACTTCATTCCCCTTTCGTCCTCCGGAGCCAAGCGGCACAAGGTGATATGCTGAGACTATTACCAAGACCGTTCATGACGTGCTCTGGCACTTTTAAAGTAGAGATTATGTCATGGCACACATCAAGCACGCATACTGTACAAGTAGCTAGCAGGCCATCGAGGTAGGTCAACTCTTTTCTCTTTTCCCTTTGCACTATTGCAAGCACATCAATTGGTTCATGATGTTGTCGACACTCTTTGCTGCGGCTACTTTGCTGCCTCTCCTCGGCTCGAGTCAGCAGCTCATTGAGGATCCTGGGAGGGCTGGCCCGGCTTTGGAGCTCGTTCATTTGTACTATGATCAATGGCCTACCGGTATTGCTGTTTCCTCTTCTGGCCGCAAATTCTCAAACTATCCGGGTGCTCTGGACGGGAACAACACCAACAATGGTTCCAATGGCAGATACACTGTTGCCGAGTTGACTGGCAACTCGACCGAGTCACCGTACCCGAATGCTGAATGGAACAATCCTCCAGGAGGAGGTGTGTATTGTGTCAGATGAGTCTTGTAGTGTATGGACTGATTTCGGTAGCTATAAATTACACCACATCACCCCCCACTGGAGCCAACTACCAGAACCACTTCATCGGCGTCCAGAGCGTTGTCGTTGACTCACTAGACCGTCTCTGGGTCCTCGACACCGGTCGCGTACAAGAACCCAATGGCACGATCGTCAATGCAGTTGTTGGTGGACCTAAACTTGTCGGTATCAATCTCAGCAACAACACCGTCTTCCAGACAATCATCTTCCCTGCCTCGGTCGCGCCTGGAGACAGCTACCTCAACGATGTTCGCTTTGATTTGCGTCCCAACATCACCAGCAGTGGCAAAGGTGTTGCTTACATCACCGACTCTTCCATTGAAGGACGTACAGGTCTCATCACCGTAGATCTCGGCACGGGCGAATCCTGGCGCCATCTCCAAGGCTCCGAGTACGTTGCACCCGCAACACAATTCCTCGCTTACGTCTGGGGATTGCCCATCTACGCCTTCCAGGCCGGCCAACCACTCAGTTTTCAAGGTTTCGGCGCTGATGGCATTGCGCTTTCTGCCGACGGCGAGGATTTGTTCTTTGGTGGCGTTGGAAAGAGATATTTGTATTCGATCCCCACGGCTAGATTGCGCGATAATGGTCCCTTCTCGGAAGCGCTTGCTCAGGCTTCCGTGGTCAGTAGGGGCCAAAAAGGTGTCTCTGATGGGTATGAGACTGATACTAATGGCTACATTTATCATGGAAATGCCGAACAGAATGCCATCAGCTTGTATAACCCGGCAAACGGCACAGATGCCTTGTTTGTGCGTGACCCTCGTCTCAATTGGGTCGATACCGTAAGTATTTCTGAATCTTGGGTTTTTAGATGTGTTTACTGATGACGTGAAAAACAGATGAGTACTGGTACTGACGGATATCTTTACTTTACGAACAATCAGCTTGCGTTTAGTCCTCTGGTTTGGCCTGGCACGGATAGGAGACAGAGACCTTTTAGTCTGTTCCGTGTCAAGTTGCCTGGTAACGGCACTAAGCCGCTGCTAGTCTAAGGTGGTTTTGTCAAAGCTGGATGTCTGGTGGACTCGTGCGACTTGAATGAGTAAACATGAGACGAGGCTTCTGTAGTTGGTAGATTATATGGTAATACAGTACAGTGTCAAAGCTTTTGCTTGCCTTCACCCGCTTCCACCTGCATCAGACTCGTGGCTAGGCTGCGCGATGTGTTGACTTGGTCTCTCTCGAGCTTTTTGGTGATACAGCTTGTCGGATGGAAATGCCGAGTCTGTCCGTGTTGTGAAACAATCGGAGAGCCAGACAAACCACATCGTCGAGACTACTGGTGTCGTCTCTGTCGAAAGTCATGGAACTCGCGATGACATAGAGCGTGATGTCTGAATTCCAGAGTCTTTGCCTCGTTGGCGAACCAGCCCCATGTTTTGCTGCCATGTGGATACCGCTTTTGCTTTGTATTGACACCACAAAACTCAAAATTGTCTCGAGCCTCGATATCGAATGGTGTATTTTCTTCGTCAGAGTGTGTCGTTGCAAGAAGGTGCTGTTCTGGCTAAACCTTTTCTTGCCCTTTGGTTTTGTGCCACTTCTCGCTCCTTCTTTTCGGCGCGCTTATACAGTATCGTGGCTTCTCGATATGGACACCTTGTGGCCTCCACCCGGATACATGCGATTAAAGGCAGTGGTTGAGAGTCAGTCTTTTACCATGGAAGCTTCTGCACTCGTCTCTTCCTTCCAACAGCACACCGTTCCCGGCTCTCCTTTGCGGACCTTCTCTTCGTCCCATCTTTTGCTTGACACGTGCGGTTATCGGCAGTGGCTTGGAAAAGGCGTCAGTACTTACCACCCACTCGCAGGCCATATCTTCACCTCTTCTTACAGTACTCTTCTATCGTCGTCAATAGTAGCGCTGTATATCGTTACTACCCTTTTCACTGGTTCTACCCGGTCGATCCTGCGCATTGCTTTTGCAAGCCTTCAACAAGCCAGGCAGACGGGTGCTTTGTCCAGATGTATCGTGACTTAACGACATTCAGCCCGTTTCACCGGACAGACTCGTTCTGGACACACTCTTCGCGGAGGATGACCCATTCGAATTGGAAAATCACCTTTTCTCTATGGTAGCGCATGCTGATGGCTATGTGGGGACAAGAGACTCTCCTGACCGCTCAAGATGATGTCGGTATTCCAGAGTCTTCCAGATCACCCGCTCAACGTGTGACTGGGAAATGGGCCAATACGACCATGCACAGTCTAGCAATATCCCTGGACCCGATATGGCCAGCTGCCGTCTCATTGAGGGCAACGGGAGACCAAGGTGGCATTTCTTGTATATTAAAGATACAGAGAGATGGATGACCCTGGCAGCTGGCAGTACTTCGGGTCGGTGTTCGGCGATAGATGATTCCGACGACGCCAGCCTTCTTGGGAAAGAGTATGAGGATTATCGTTGCCAAGTTGGCGCGTCGCGTCTTCCCACAATCTCCAAGGCTAAGATGCGTCTCACAACTTCAAACATCTACCTTTGTAGTGTCAATACTGAGCTGCAGGGCGGTGATTCAGCATGGCACGCTGGAGGTATAGCGCCTTTGTCCAGAGGCCAGAGAGTGATGACTCTGATGTGGAAGAGCACATTCTTGTTAGAGGGAGGCCTCCGACCAATGCCAACTTCGATGGGGGTGACATAAGATTCTGGCTCGAGGACCGGATGAGGAGAGAGCGCGAGCAAGTCAATGCTCTCGAAAGAAAATCCAACAACAACGACAACAACAACGACATCGAGAACCTGCCACCTGCGAAAGCCACCAACACCCACCTCAAACCCCAGCGAAGGAAAACCACAACCCCCATACGCCTTCGTTCGCACCCTCAGGGTAAGCTACTCAATACCTAAAGTATGTTTGCTGTATTCTGACACAGTTCCTTCAGTCGTCATCCCTGCGCGCAAACTTCCTCGACCTCCTGAGCCCACTCTCTCGCAACAATCTCCCCTGCCTGACCAACAACCGCCTTTGCTTCCTGTATCGCCACACATGCCACCCAGGAAGCCGAAGGCAGACACTGCTCTTTCCGTACGCGCGCGTAGACAGACAGTCGGCGCATCAGTGCGTACCACCACCGAGCCTACCCCTGAATTGCCCGCTCCACAGTCCACTCGCCGTTCTACACGCTGTGTTCCAACAGTCAATTACGACCAATCAGTGCATTATCGCGACGACGAAGAACCAGAGACTGAGCTCAAGGACGATTCAGACGAGGAAGCACCCTTCTCACCTGATTCACCTGCTCTTGCCTCATCCGAAGACGACGATTCACTTCTGGTTGATTTTGACGCTGAATCTTCCGCCATGTACTCCGATGAAAGCGAAGAGCCACCTTCCAAGAGGACAAAGACTCGCACTGGACGTGCAAAACCCGCGGCTGAGCCCGACACTGAGCCCACCTCTGATGATGAACTGGCCGAAGGAGGTAAGTGTTTCAAGGGAAAATCACCATTGCAGAAGTGGAGAGAGAAGAGAGACAACATGAAGAACTTGGCCAGTCACAAGGAGAAAAGCATCTCGCAGGTGTTGCCTCCACTGTCAAGTATCAGCGAAATCTTTGGCGATCTAACAGCTAAGGCCATCGCATCGGCCCCAGGAGTGGACAACACACTTGAGCATGTCCTTGATCGTCTTGGATCTCGTCCTTTACGTGTTGCCACTATGTGCTCGGGCACCGAGAGTCCAGTTCTCGCCATGGAAATGTTCAGCGACGCTCTGAAGAGCTGCGGAATGCCTGAATTGCAGTACGACCACGTATTCAGCGCCGAAATCGTTCCCTTCAAACAGGCTTACATCGAACGCAATTTTCACCCAGCCATCATCTTCAGAGACATTCTCGAGATGACCAAGAGTACCGATAGCAAAGCCACCACTGCATACGGCGCTCTGAAGGAAATTCCTTGCGACATCGATATCCTCATCGCCGGCACTGCTTGTGTCGACTACTCGAGGCTCAACAACAGCTCCACCAAGGCGAAAGAGAATGGAGATCCAAGGACACCTGGAACGCTGTACTTGGTTATGCCAAGAAATTTCGCCCACGCATACTAGTACTGGAGAATGTCTATGGAGCTCCTTGGAATGGCATGCTCAAGGACTATGAGGATATTGAATATCTGTCTGCTGGCGTGATGGTTGACACAAAGAACTACTATCTCCCACAAACCAGACAGAGGGGGTACATGGTGTGTTTCGATCAAAAGCAGTCGTCTGACACAGAGAAGATCGACAAGGAGGACTTTTATGCTCTCATGAAGTATTTTAAACGTCAAGCCAGTGCTCCCATATCGTCCTTCCTCCTGCCCAGCGATGATCCAGCCAACATTCGCGCTAGACATCGGGCTGTGAGACAAAGTGCGCTCGACGACAAATCACTCAAGGAACCTGACTGGGAGAACTGTGAGGTACGCCATATTCGACACCGTAAGGAGTTCGGTCTCGGAGACGAACGCCCCTTGACGGGCTGGCAAGACAACGGAATCCTCACCCTCTCCGAAAACGCCGACAAAGCTTGGTACAAGGCTCAGGTGCAACGCGTCTGGGACTTTCTCGACATGTCACTTCTGCGCAAAGCCCTCCGTCCATCGTTGAATCCCACCGCTTATTACGATTCTCGATACAAGACACGCATCTGGGATGTGTCACAGAATATCGACCGATTTGTTGACAGTGCTCCCGCAGGCATTGCGCCTTGTCTGACTCCCAGTGGCAACTTCTACCTCACGGATCGTGAAGGTCCGTTGACGTTCATGGAGCGATTGCTTTTGCAAGGCTTACCTCTGAATAAGATGTCGTTCACAACTGAGACAGAGCGCAACATCCAGGACTTTGCTGGAAATGCCATGAGTACACCCGTGGTCGGATCTGCCATCCTTTCTGCGCTTATCACAGGCCTGAATGTGTTGCCTGAAGGCCCTGCTCGCATCTTAGAGGATGATAGCATACCATTTCAAAGCATCGTTGCGCCATCTGGTAACCTTGAGGTATTTGACGAAGAAGAGATGATAGTCGACAACAACCTCGTCTTGAAGGAACTCCAGGAAGATGCCTCGGCTTCGGCCAGCAAATGTGTCTGCGAGGGTCAGACTGAGCTGGCTAAGAAGTCTCTACAGATCTGTACAGAATGTGGTCACACATCTTGTATCGCATGTGGTACTAAGCCAATCCATGAATACCGACCTTCTGAGAGCTTACAACGCAAACATCCTCAGGAATTCATCAAAGAGTGGAGATCGAGACTCCCTATGATCCTACAGTTCGACCGATCGGGCTCCATCGAGACCGTTCAGCGGCACATGAAGGGATCTGTGAAGAAGCAGAAGGACTCGGTTGTTCGCTATCTGAAGATAGTCGAGAACGCCACCAAGTATCCACTCGCATCGAAAGGTTTCAGGAGGGGACGTTCTTGGGTAGCCACATACGAATCAATCGCTGCACGTC
Organism: Aureobasidium sp. P6; assembly: GCA_003992365.1. Classification (NCBI taxonomy): domain Eukaryota; kingdom Fungi; phylum Ascomycota; class Dothideomycetes; order Dothideales; family Saccotheciaceae; genus Aureobasidium; species Aureobasidium sp. P6. The sequence goes on along the minus strand of RZIQ01000065.1, from coordinate 112,430 downwards.
TTGAACTGGTTCTAGATGCCAAGCAGTTTGAGTGGAAGTTGTACGCAAAGGTCGCTGATGACCTTTTCACTAATCAAGGACTACACGAGCTGCGCGACTTTCTCTGCGAGCCGATTGCGAAGTGCGAAGTCAACGTCAATGGCGATTCGCTCTTTGGAAGCAATTGGCGTTGGCGTGTCTTTGAAAGCCCTTCAACGAAGATAGACATCATAGGCAAGGACAAGCAGATCCCATCTTGGGCTGCTCGTATCGGTCTTGTTGATCATCTTGAAGAGAAGGTCTGGTCTGTTCTGTCAATCTCAACGAACAAAGCTGGCTTCGAACACATCATTGGAGATTACAAGCTTCTCCAAGAGTGCGGCACCGCCTGTGAGTCGTTGTATAAGCGGTTGGATTCGAGAAACTCTTCGCAGATGTTTTTGTTCCTGGACCCGAGCCGCATAGGCCCTGCTGAGCTTGACTGCTTTGTATTCGCGTCTGATCCTTCAAGGCTTGATTACGACCAGACTAGAGACGTGTCTGCTCGTATTCATGCGGGTTGGCGACCTGAGAATATGGACACTACAAACTCTTCTTCTACGAAGGTCACTTTGAATGGCACGTGGATTCAAGAAAATTCGTTCTCTCTTACCTCCTTGGATGTCGATCGTGCCACGCATATCAACCGAGACTCTTTGCTGAACTCAAAATGTGGAACCACTAACACTGTAGCTGTCGTCAAGCTTGATCTTCCCTTTTCAAACGTGGACGAGCGATTCAAGGGACCTCAACAGATTCAGGCCGACGACAAGCCCTTCTTTGACACCTTCGGATGGGCTCTTGAGTCTCTGCGTCAGGATCTAGAATTGATAGACCAGCATGGCAATCTTCATGGACTTGTTTGTACTCGATGTGCGCCCCCACTCCCTGATATTCGCTGGCGTTTCATGTCACAGCAGAAATCTCAAAAGCTGGAACTTCGCCCTTACGAAGACCCTGAGACCGCCACCGAATATGAAGTCGCAATCAAGAACCGCCCGGAGCCTCTAGTCATGGAGTCAAACATTGATGGCTCAAGTTTCAGTTTCACTGTTGGAATCAACATTCTCACATTGTGCGAGCGAGCAGCTGGTAAGCTCGCGAGATTGACGCAGTCCGCCAACACCGTGAGTTGGAGTCTGAACACAAGATGGTCGGATGACACTTCGGTAGCATTGCCAGCCTTTACCTTCCTTAACAACAATGAGAACGAGATGTATGAAACCAAAGTCTTCAAAGGGACTGATCTGTTCGAAAAGCAAAAGCGCTCGCTCTCCTGGATGTTGAAACAGGAAAGTGGTAAAGGCCAGTCCTTTGTTATACAAACTCTCGAGGAGGCTTTGTTGCCGTTCCTGGGCTGGCGTCTCGAGGCCGAAGCTTCTTCTAAGGCCTATGTCAGGGGTGGTATTCTTGCTGATCACGCTGGATTTGGCAAGACCATCACGTCGCTTGCACTGGTTCACTCCGAGTGGCAGCAGAAAGGATCGAGACAAAACATCATCAATGACATGACTGATCTGCTCGTTGAAACTCCCAAGCAGACCATGCCCCGCAAGATTGCAGCCACATTGATTGTTTGTCCTAAGAACCTTGTTCAGCAATGGACCGAAGAGATTGAGAGACGACTGAAATACAACACTGCGGACGTCATATCCATCAAAGACATTGCTGATTTGAAGAAGCACACCGTGGAGCAGTTTGAGAGAGCCAAGATCATCATTGTGGAAAACAAAGTACTTTCGAATCAGGCATATCTCCATCGACTTGCCAAGTTCTCTGCTATGCCTGAGTGCAAGGGTGACGCCCGCGCTACACAGGCTTGGATCCGCAAGGCCGCTTCTCGCGTACCTGCCCATCTTGCATTGTACGAGAAGAAGGGAACCTCTGGTCTGGAGAGCCACCTCAAAGCACTCCTGAAGGAGACGGTTGATGATCCAGAATATCTGAATTATTATGGACAATCCAAGCGTTTGAAGGGCCAGGCTTACCGCGACAACAAACGGAGAACAGAGAGTGAAAAGCAGCAAGCCGAGAGAGAGGCCGACGAGCCTGAGCAGGCGCGCAAGAATTTTACTGTCAACGAGCTCAAGAAGTTTGTGCTTTTTGAGATGTTCCATTTCAATCGTCTGATCGTTGACGAATTCTCTTACTTGGATGCTAAGGAACTCGTTGCTTATCGCAACATTCGAGCCGACAAACGATGGGCACTTTCTGCCACGCCTCAATTACATGACACCTACGATGTTTCAAAAATGGCACAACTACTCGGGATTGATTTGCCCGTGTCTGCTAGTGCACCCGGTCTCTTATCAGCAGATAACACCACCGCCTTGCGTAAGGACATGACTAATGTTGAGCAATTTGAGACCTTCAGGGAATTGCCCTCAACTATTGTCCAAGAGAAAGTGCACGCTCTATCTCAAAACTTCTTGAATACCTACGCTCGCCAAAACGTCTTGAAGTTCGACGAGTTCAGCTACAAGGACCTTCTCATTCCGGTTGAGTTGAACGCCGACCATCGTCTAGCATACGCCGATGTTTCGCGAAAGCTGAACGGACAGAACATGCGAGTCAATAATGACACGCTCAAGAACTGTACGTGTTTCACAAAGATCCCCAAGAAAGACCAAGCAGAGGAGATTTTGGTTCGAGCAGGCGCCATCTACAAGGTAGACTCAGATGTTGGCTTGTCAGGCTCTCAAATGCTCCTCAATCAACGCCTCGAGGAGCGTGAGACTGCCAGAACTGGGCTCGAGACCAAGCTTAAGGAGTTCTACGACCTGGGGATCAAGCTCGATCCAGACTTGTTCCCTTCCTGGATTCAGCACATCGTCAAGATAAATCCGTTCAAGGATCAAACTGTGACAGACGACATCTGTAAGATTCCTTGGGTCGATAAGTTGATGCGTACACGTCCTATTGCGACCAAGGTGCCTTTGAAACCGGTCGAATCGACGTCAGCCGAGAGCCTCTCGAACAAACAATCCGATGTGCTGGTACCCGACTCCGAGAAACAGGCCGGCAAGAAGAAGACGAACAAGCGAAGTCGCTCCTCACCAAAGTCGGAGGCTGACGAGAAGCCCGAGGTAGAATCGAAGACGAAACCGTACGAGACGGAAGCCGAAAAGAAGAAACGCCTCCAAGAGAAGAAAGACATGGAAGAACAGCAAGGAGAGGCTATCCGCAAGGCCAAGATCTATGCGTCGGCAAAGAGAAACCACCGTTATGTCGAGAATGCCGTCCAGCGCGAGAATACTGATTCGCCTCCTTCTTGTCAAGGGACAGACTGCCCCGATTTGAACGCAAACGTAGATGATCTCCATGTCTCAGGGGCATGTGGTCACATCCTCTGTGCGGGTTGTTTCGAGAATTCGAGAAGCACATCGGGCACATGTCCCACGTCTGGTTGCAGACACGAGGTCAGGACTTATGATCTTCTACGCCTCGGTATGCTTGGAGAGTCTAGGGTGAGTAAGTATGGCCAGAGAGCGGACGAGCTTGTTGAGCTTTTGCACACGATCCAAGACAAGGATGAGCAAGCCATCTTGTTCGTCCAACACCAGGAAGTCATTGACGTCTTGGTCGATGTTCTCATTGATGGAGATATTTCTCACCACGACCCCCACGAGAAAGACAAGAAAGGCAACCCTACGGCCGTGCCGGATTTCCAGAGAGCACTCGAGAGCGGTCAGCCGAAGAAGACTGTCTTGATCTTGAAATCATCCGATGTGTCTGCGGCCGGCTCAAATTTGACGCAAGCCAATCATGTGATCTTCTTCAGCCCACTGCTAGAGACGTCGCAATACAAGTACGAGTCGCAGATGGCACAAGCGATCGGTCGTGTGCGCCGTCCAGTACAAAAGAGAGAAATCTACGTGTACCGCATGCTTGCTCTCAACACCATCGACGTCGACATTCTCGAGTTCAGGGAGAGAAACGTTCGAGTCTTGCAGGAACTAGAAGACTCTTCTCTTTCCAGAATGACAGTCGACGGTACTGACTTTGAGGGTACTCTCAAAGCACCGCTTGAAAAGTCCGACAGAGTGCAACTGGTTCGCGATGACCAGGATGGCAAGGTGAAGTTGGTGCCACGCAAGATGTTGCTTGAGCTTGGCAAGAAGAACCATGACAAGGAAGTCTACGAGACTGACAGACGTGTCATGGGCTATGAGAAGTTCAACTCGTTGCTGAAGTTCTCGAGATACTACGATGATGAGCATGAATGGGCTTGATCACCACCACTTTTACGATTCTTGATATGCTTGCTGTTGGCACGAGGAAAGCATTTTGGTTTTGCACGAGGAGGAGTTTTTGTTTTTTCTGTTTCGTCTTTTTTTTTCATTATTGTTCTTTCCATTGGGGGAGGACACGGCATCGTTTTTTGTTGTTGGCATTAGCATCAAAGCACAGGCAGGGTTTCTTTTGATCAGCATGAAGGAGGTTTTTTATTTCTTCTGTTCTATCACGCATCACAGGAAAAAAAAAGAAGAAAAGCAGGATCATGATGGAAACATGAATAACGACAGACAGGAAAACAGTTTAGATTGAAAAAAAAAATACAAGTGTTGGAGTACTGTAAAATGGGTTGTTGGAATTCTGCATGGTGACGAGTAGGTGGACATGGAGCTGGCCGGGGTGGAAGGGGACGAAGAAGTAGTAGAGATGGAAGGGATTAAAGAAGTAGTAGAGATGAAAGGGATTAAAGAAGTAGTAGAGATGTCAGGAAATGAGAAGGTAGAGAGAAAGTCGCGGATGCTCGGGCCGAGAGTGGCCTGTGCTTTGGCGGGAGGCTCCCCCAGAATCCAATCCAATCCAAAGTGCATTTCGAAATGCCTTTGCTTTCGAGCTTCTTCATGACGAGACCACACTCGCACACATCATGGCACATACATCACCAATGGCGCTTGACCGGCGCGTGTCGCCTTCACCGCCGCCGCAACCCCTGTCGAAACGAGACAAACGACGCAACAACATCACCGACAAGCTGTCGGACATGATCCAGACTTTCACCCAAGACCAGCATCAGCACTACCGAGCCCAGCTGCAGGCCATCCAGGTCGACATGACCATGATCCTGAGAGCAAACCCCTACGAGAACAGGCCGCTGGACGACTCGGCCGAAGACGTCGAGCGCGAGATTGAAAACGTCACTGGCGGCACCTTGCCCAACACGGACGCCGCTGTCAAGGACTACCTCGCTCTCGCCGGCAAGCGATACCACGAATACGTTCAGCACATCAACCGTGCTTTGGAGCAACGCGACGCCGACCTGACCGCTCTGCAAGTATGTCCAACGCCCTTGCGACCATTTCTGACAGCAATTCTGACTGCAGCAGAATCGCCATGACGCCGCCGTGGCCGAGCTTGAGAAGAGCTCGAGCTACAAGGTCCAGGTCGCCCAGCGCGAGCACCTCGAGTTGGCCACCACCGTGCGCAGCCGTCTGATCAACAGCGTCACAAAGAAGCGCGACAAGCTGCTCCGCGAAAAGGAGCAGCTCGACATTGCCGACAGCTCTGCCCTCTTCCTCCACCCCAACCAGTTCACCGTCAACATCCCACAAAGCCCCGGTGGCATCCAGAGCAACCGCAAGACCCGCCACACTCGCCATCGTATTGGCGACGCCGAAGAAGAACGCCAGAGAAAGCGCAAGGCCCCCGCCGACGAAGAGCCCACCGATTCACCCGCGCCGTCTTTCCGTCCGCTCCACAACGACAGCAATGGTGCCGCCTCGCCCTTTCACGATGCCCGCTCAAAGACGCTGTACACGCAATACGAAGCCCCCGCCTTTTCCATCGATCGTCTGTTCACCGAGAAAGAGTTGAATCACGCCACTGTTGTTGCTCAGCTTGCAACGCACCACTTTTTCCATCAGCCTCAAGCAAATCAACAGAATCCCGAAAACCCTCCCTCGCTTGCATCCGTCGACGGCGCTGCGGATGCCGTCATCGAGCCGCCCGCCATCACCACCGAGATCGACGACATCGTTCCGACGCAGACAAACGCCTCACCACCACCACCACCACCACCACCCACACAGGCTCCAGAGATGGAGCGCAACATATCACATCATGCCACTCGCGGAGCCACCAGAGCAAACCCGCTCGCTGCCTTGTCGGAAGCTGCTGCTCTCACTTCGAATAGCACCAATCCTTTTGTACCTGTCCTGATCCCTATCACCAAGACGGACAAGGGTGCGCCTACTCCACCAGGTGTCAGCGCCGGCGAAGTTGACAGCGACATTGCTTTGATGCTCAAGGAAGATGACGCTCCTACTTCCAATCCCGACCAAGAGGCGAACCTCAGCAACCTACAGCAATTACGCGAGCGTCTGCTCGAGCAAGCCTGCGAATCCACGAATGGTGTTGCGCCCTTCCGCCTTCCGATCCTCGAGACTGGTCCGGCGGCCATTAGTGGTGGTGTCAACAGAATCCCTCCCTACGGCTTTGCTGACCCCGAGTCTTTACGCTTTGCACTTCGTAATGGTGCTGGTGTCGGCACGGCTGCTGCTCCACCGCCAGCACCGATCGTCAATGGCAATATTGCTGCACTCACTGCTGCTCCAGCTAGTGTCATTGGTGCTGCGATGCCCATGAGCAGAACGACAAGTTATGCTGGTAGTGAGGCTGGTGCTGCCAGTGAGGCGGGCGGTGCAGGGATGCGAAGAGTCAGGAGCAGGTTTGGCTGAAAACTGTACAGCAACACCTCTGCCGTTCCCTTGCGATGAACCTTTGTACACTTGGTCTGCGCTCTTCAGAGCACTGTTCTCCAAACATGTCAATATCAAATTTCTGACAAGACTTCGTCAGAACAATTCTAATCACATTCTGCTTCCATGCTTGACCATGGCACATGACACCTCCACTCATGCAATATAAATGATCATGAGAGCTTCGGTCTACTTCATGCCGAGGCCGTGGGATGCAGATCACTTACACCCCGGCGGGCGTCCAAACGACATCTCGTAATGTCCTACGCTGTGGACGCATAGCGCAAGAAGACCATTCTCGCTAATCTACCCTAGCCATGCATGCCAGCAAACCCGGATCCTCCAATCCATATATTAGGGCTAACATTGATGGAAGGCCACACGAATTGCAGCAAGAAGGCGGGGCATGGAGTGATTTAAATGCGGGGATCTTCAACCTTTGCTCCTCAATCCTCAGATAGTTTTTCCGTCGACAACAGAGGCACTTTTTATCTCCTTCTCGATTGAAATGCGCAGTTTTCTTGCTTCAAATTAGCCTGTATCGTAGATCAGCAATGCATGACGACTTTGGACTTGGGGCCTGACATGCATCTAACCGATCATGTCCAAGGCCTCAACCAAGGTCTGCCAGAATCGTAGGTTTTCTTTTTGTTATAAATATTCCTGACTTCCTGTTTGTTCGTGATTCTCTTGCCTGATTCGTTTAGAGAATCATCACAACAACAACAATGGTTCGTCTTCACGCTGCCAGCCTGGCATTGGCTGGTTTGAGCCTTGCTCAAGCACAATCGAACTCTTCTTTGGCCAATGCCATTTACAAAGATGCATCTCAGTCTGTAGACGCAAGAGTTGCTAACCTCGTGTCTCTGATGACCTTGGAAGAGAAGATGGCACAATTGATGCAAGGTAGTATAAGTTCTAGTGCACATCTTTACCAACACTCTGACCGAGCACTCACCAGGTGACATTTCCAACTGGCTCAACACGACCTCTGGCGAATACAACCAGACCGGTCTCGAATTCAATTTCGAAAACCGTGGCGGCATGTTCTACGTCGGCTACCCGATCACCTGGGACTGGCTGGCCGAGGGCATCAAAAAGGGCCAGGACTATGCCGTCAATAACACTCGACTTGGCATCCCAGCAATCGTTCAGACAGAAGGCATCCACGGCTTCCTCATCGGCAATGCCACCATCTTCAACTCGCCGATTGCCCAAGCATGTTCATTCAACCGCGAGCTTCAACGCCAAATGGGCGAGCAGATTGCCATCGAAGCCGCCGCTCTGGGTGTCAACCAGCTATTTGCTCCTCTTGCCGATCTCGCTCGCGAACTGCGCTATGGTCGTGTCGAAGAGACTTATGGTGAAGACGGATACCTTGCTGGTGAAATGGCTTACAACTACATCATCGGATGCCAGGGTCAGAATGTCTCGGCCATGGTCAAGCACTTTGCGGCGTACTCTGATCCTGAAGGTGGGTTGAATACTGCGCCTGTCCATGGTGGTGAGCGTGAGTTGCGAACGACTTGGTTGCCGCCTTTCCATAGGGCTATCATCGATGGTGGCGCTTATGCTATCATGTCTGCTTATCATGCCTATGATGGCATTCCGGCTGTGGCTGATTATTTCATGCTCACGGAGATTTTGCGTAATGAATGGGGTAAGTCTGGCGAGAATACTAAAAAGTATGACCGACTGATTTCTCTGGCCAGGTTACAAGTACTTTGTCTCGAGTGATGCTGGCGCTACAGACCGTTTGTTCAAGAACTTCTTGACCTGCGGCGTCAATGACTTTGGATGTGTCACTGAGCAATGCCTGACTGCTGGAAATGATGTTGAGGTAAGTGATTTCGACTCACCTTGTACCAAGCCTAGGCTGAGAGAATCAGATGGGAGGTGGCTCCTTCAACTTCCGCTCCATCCCCGATCTCGTCGGCAACAAGACAATCGACATCAGTGTCGTCGACGAAGCTGTTGCCAGGGTCTTGAGAGTCAAATTCCAAATGGGTCTCTTCGAGAACCCCTACCCTGCTGCCCCAAAGGACCAATGGAACAACATTATCAACAACGCAGCAGCCAAAAAACTCGCTCGTGACCTTGACGCAGAGTCAATCGTGCTCCTGCAAAACCCCAACAAAACACTTCCGCTCAGCAAGACCGACAAGATTGCCGTCATTGGTCCCATGGCTTCTGGCTTTATGAATTATGGCGATTATGTCGTCTATCAGTCTCAGTACAGAGGTGTTCAGTATCTCGAAGGTATCCAGAATGCGGTTGGGCCTTCGGCAAACGCAACTGTTTCGTATGCTCAGGGTTGCGAGCGCTGGTCGACCGATGAGTCTGGTATTCCCGAGGCTGTCGATGCTGCTAAGAAGGCCGATGTCGCTGTTGTCATTGTTGGTACTTGGTCTAGAGATCAGAGAGAGCTGTGGCAAGGACTGAACGCTACTACTGGAGAGCACATTGATGAGAGGTGAGTGTCTAGTGCCTGACGCTAGAGATTGACTAATTTCCTTTGCAGTGACCTAGGCCTTGTTGGCGCACAGAGAGCTCTTGTCAAGGCCGTCATTGATACTGGCAAGCCCACAGTCGTCGTCTTCTCGTCGGGCAAGCCCCTCACTGAAGACTGGATCTCCAACACCACAGCCAGTCTAGTACAGCAATTCTACCCTGGCGAAGAAGGTGGCAATGCTCTGGCAGACATCCTGTTCGGAAAAGTCAACCCTTCCGGCAAACTGTCAGTGTCGTTCCCACATGACGTCGGTACCTTGCCCGCCTACTACGACTTCCTGAACAGCGGAAGACCAACCTACCCGGGCTATGTCGGTGGAGACGGAAACCTCTACTTTGGCTCATCCTACATCTTGAACACACCCGTACCTTGGTTCCCCTTCGGCTACGGTCTCTCATACACGACTTTCGACTACGGCAATGTGACACTTTCCTCATCGCAAGTCTCGGCATCAGACACCATCATCGCCAAAGTCTCAGTCACCAACAACGGCACTTATGATGGTGCCGAAGTCGTGCAACTCTACGTCAAAGATCTGGTTGCCAGTGTCACTGTGCCCAACATCCAACTCAAGGGCTTTGAGAAGGTGTTTATCAAGGCTGGCGAGACGGTCGAAGTCGGTATCCCGCTGAACATCAGTGATATCGGGTTGTGGAACAAGAGCATGACATATGTGGTTGAGCCTGGAAACTTCACCCTGTTTGTCGGCAGCAGCTCTGTTGATTTCCGCAGCAATGCCACTTTGACGGTGGTGTAGACGAGTCCTTTTTCTTTTGTTAGCAAAGGAAAAGTTGTGAGTGGAGGAGGTTTGTTAGATAGGCTGGTATACGACATGACAGATGTGTTCTTCGGATCTTGGTGTTCCGTGACAAGTCAATGTGATCACCTCATCGGCAACCCTTCACGCTTGCCGGAGCCTAAACTTCGGTTCTCGATCTTTTGCTTCGACGGTGGGGGGAGGACCCAGAGCAACGGGTCGACTTCGGTATGTCGAACGACGACAAAGCGATGTGTTGTGCACCTTGGCCCTGAACGAAGCGCCCGCCATCCACTGGCTCGCTTAATCGATCTTTTCCCATCGTAGCCCGGAGCATCTCCTTCCTGAGCAATTGCATGCAATGGATAGTTGGCAAAGCAAAATGAGGGGATTCTCGACTTTATCCGGCAGCGAGGAAAGAAGCCCGATTGCGGCAAAATGTCGGGTCGCCGGAACACAGGGCCGTCGTTCCTTCTCCCCTTCCCCCCCCAATCACTCGGCGAGGGTCCGCAATAATGCATTCTTGGTTCGCAAGCAAGAAAACAGGCAAGATCGAAAAACGCAACAGTGCTTTTTGCTTGCCGCGGATTGGGGAATCATGTGGAGCCCTAGTATGAATCGTTTGTTTTCTCTTACCTCAAAGCGGGCGGGCGGGCTGAGTAAGGCATCGTTCATGAGTATGGTTGGTTTTGGAAGAAGCTCTCTCTTTCTCTGGTTTCCGATCATCTGTAGGATTCTTGGAAATGTATAAAGATTGACGTTTCCCTGTCCTTTTGTAACACCATCTTGTTTTTTTTCTGGGTAGTACACAGTTTATTTTTATTTTTTCGGGTCGCTTCTCGGATATACCACAATAGATCATGGCTTCCATAGACGTCGAGGATGTGCTTTCGAAGCTCACAGAGAGAGAAAAGATCTCATTGCTTGCAGGTAATCCGCATACCCGTCGACATATCAAACCCGCAAAAAAAAAGCAACTCATTCATTTTGTCCTAACGCGAGCATTTCCTCCCAGGCACGGATTTCTGGCACACTGCCGCAATCCCAAAACACGGTGTTCCCGCTCTCCGCCTCTCTGATGGTCCCAATGGTGTTCGCGGTACTCGCTTCTTCAACGGAGCACCCGCGGCTTGTTTCCCCTGCGGCACAGCACTAGGCGCAACCTTTGACAAAGAATTGCTCCAAGAGGCAGGCCGACTCATGGGTCAAGAAGCCGTCGCCAAAGGTGCTCATGTCATCCTCGGCCCTACGATAAACATGCAGCGCTCTCCGCTCGGCGGCCGCGGTTTCGAATCTATCGGCGAAGACCCCGTTCTTGCTGGTCTGGGCGCTGCGGCTTTGGTCAAGGGTATGCAGGAGAATGGCGTTGTTGCCACCATCAAGCATTTCGTGGGCAATGATCAGGAGCATGAGAGGAATAGAGTGGATTCTATCGTCACCGAACGTGCTCTGAGGGAGATTTACTTGATGCCGTTTCAGCTGGCTGTGAGGGATTCGTATCCCAAGTCTTTCATGACCGCGTACAACAAGATCAACGGCACGCATGTCAGTGAGAGCACGAAAATCTTGAAGGACATTTTGCGGGGAGAGTGGGGATGGAAGGGTTTAGTCATGTAAGTTGATCTTGGATGTTTGGAAGGAAAAGAGTATGCTAATATCGGGGGTCTCAATCAGGAGTGATTGGTTTGGTGTCTACTCGACATCAAAGTCCGTCATTGCTGGTCTCGATCTTGAAATGCCCGGTCCTACTCGCTTTAGAGGTGAAGCTCTGGTCCATGCTGCCACTGCCAACAAACTTCCTGCCGGTGCCATTGACGAGAGAGCAAGACAGGTTCTGGAACTGGTCAACGAATGTGCCGCATCTGGAATCAAGGAGAACGCCGAGGAAACCACCAACGACACACCAGAAACTTCTGCCTTACTTCGTAGATTGGCTGCCGAGTCGATTGTCTTGATGAAGAACGAGGGAGACGTTCTACCGCTGAAGAAGGATAAGAAGATATTGGTCATCGGTCCGAACGCAAAGGCCACTACTTACTGTGGTGGTGGCTCAGCATCTCTTCGTCCGTACTACGCCGTCTCACCTTATGAGGGCATCGTTGGCAAGGTTGGAGAAGAGAACGTTGATTTCGCCATCGGCGCCTATTCCCACAAGGAAATGCCTAGCCTGGGAGCTGCGTGGCGTACAACCGCTCAGGAAGACGGAGAGTATGGCGTACTCTTCAAGGCTTACAACGAGCCTCCTGAAGACAAGGAGCGCAAGTGTGTCGACGTACTTGGTCCGTTTACAAACACCTCAATGATGTTTATGGACTATAAGAACCCAAAGCTCAAGTCTGGTCTCTGGTATGCTGATATCGAGGCATACTACACAGCCGACCGAGATGGCGACTACGAACTCGGCGTATGCGTATACGGCTCAGCAAGAGTCTTTGTCAATGACAAACTTGTCCTCGACATTACCGAGAACCAACGTCAGGGCTCTGCATTCTTTGGTCTTGGTACCGATGAAGACATCTGCGCCGTGCCCATGAAGAAGGGAGAAGTGTACCACGTGCGTCTGGAGTTTGCCAGCGCGCCCACCAGCAAATTGACGGGCGGCAGCGTCGACTTTGGCGGTGGTGCCGTACGCATCGGAGGTGCCTGGAAGATCGATGCTGACGAGGAAGTCCGTCGCGCCGCTGAACTCGCAAAGTCAGCCGATCAAGTCCTCATCTGCGCGGGCTTGAACATGAATTGGGAGAGCGAAGGCTTCGACAGACCAGACATGAAACTGCCGGGCCATTTGGATCGCCTGATTTCTGCCGTGGCAGATGCCAACCCTCGTACCGCAGTTGTGCTTCAAAGCGGCACACCAGTTGAAATGCCTTGGTTGAACAAAGTTCCCGCTCTACTGCAAGCCTGGTATGGAGGCAACGAAACCGGCAACGGCATCGCCGATGTCGTATTCGGCGACGTCAACCCCAGCGCCAAAACCTCACTGTCCTTCCCCATCCGCAACGAAGACAACCCTGCCTTCCTCAACTACCGCTCCGAAGCAGGCAGAGTGCTATACGGCGAAGACGTCTACGTCGGATACCGCTACTACGACACACTAGGCCGCCCCGTCGCCTTCCCCTTCGGCCACGGCCTCTCGTACACGACCTTTACCTTCTCAAACCTCCACCTCCGCACACCCACCGACGCAGAAGGCGACCTCACTGCCACCGTCACCGTCAAAAACACGGGCAAAATTGCAGGCGCCCAAGTAGCTCAACTCTACATCTCACCCCTCTCGCCTTCGATCCGCAGACCCACAAAGGAACTCAAAGCTTTTGCCAAAGTGGTTCTGCAGCCCGGCGAGGAAAAAAAGGTGGAGCTCAAGGTCGCCGTCAAATACGCGACCAGTTTCTGGGACGAGAAGAGGAACGCTTGGGTTTCTGAAAAGGGTGCATACAAGGTTATTGTTTCTGACAGCAGTGCTGTGGGTGGAGGTGCCGTCGAGGATACGTTTGAGGTGCAGAAGAGCAAGTGGTGGAACGGGCTTTGAGAGCCTCTTTTTTCTTATTTTTTTTTAATTCGGTCGGGGCCGAGTGTTTGTGGATATCCACCCACGAATTCAATCATTCTTTTGCAACATGATACCTCTGATACCATTTTCTTTTCAAATATGGCACCACACACAAAAACTCTCTGTGCTTGGAATAAAGTACAATTAAAGCTAGATGTATCGTTGAATGGTCAAAACAGGGACACGCAAGCACGTGTAGTGCTGCATGTAAAGCTAGCCAGACATGCTCTATTGCTACTTGCGACCCACAGCGACTATGGCAGTGCCCGTAATCACGCATGAACCGTTTTCATCGATTCGACAATTCTCCTTGACCACCTGCATGAAATGATTGCCAAAGTCCTGCTGACCGGCATCACCCAAGACATCAGTAACCCAAGCGACGGCAGGATTGCCACTGGCGACGAACATACGCGTCCACACTTCCAAGTTCTCCGGGATTATGGCAGTGTCGACATACTCGACCCGTACATCTCTGAAACCGGCGTTGGCCAACTGAGCTTTGACGCCTTCGCCGGTCAGCCATTCCGCAGGCATCTTGAACTTCTCGGGTATCGCTTGGCGCAGAGGGGTGAAGGTGCGCTCGGCGGCGATTTCGAGGTAGTCGATCCAGGAGACCTTGTGCCAGGATGAGCAGGCCAAGGCACCGCCGGGTCTGAGCACACGGTAGGACTCGGCGACACATTTAAAAGGATCTTCGGTCATGAAGAAGACGTGATTGGCAATGATGTGTGATATGGATTCGTCGAGCAGAGGCCGCATGTCCATGGCATCCATTATCAAAGGCGTGACACGGGACCAAATGTCGCGTTCTTGACCGGCAGACAAATCGGCGAGCTTGGACTCGCGCGTCTGAGCCACTTGCCGTACCATTCCGGAGCTGAAATCGGTCACCAGAAATTGAGCAGTGCTGGGTATGATCGAGGAAAAGGTCTTGATGAGTTGAGCCGAGGCACCGCCAGGACCGCATCCGACGTCTAGGATGGCAGAAGCCAAGCTCAGAGGTTCGACAGTGTCGAATAGCTCGATCAAGCACTGTGTCGGTACGGCCATGGGACCTTTGGCGGCAGTCTGGGCGTAGGACTTTGCAGTTCTATCCCAATCAGCAGAGCTGACCTTGGACGCATGGACGGTTGCAGTGGTGGAAGACATTGTTCGTGTAGAGATTTGGCAGATAGAAGTTGGCTGGAATTTAATTGGGCGATGGAATCTCATGAAGCAGGAATGAAAAGCAGCACACAAACCTCGCAGTACATATAGGAGCTGGTCGAGCAGAGATCCATCAAGGTGATGGTGGTATACAGGCCATGCGCAGACTTTACGGAGATATCAAGAGTTTTCGGAGACATAACGCGGAGACATTTTGATCAAGGCAGCAGAGCCACACAGGCGACGAAAGGTTCTCTCACCATCGACATGAGAGATTGAGTGAAGCCACGGCACAGATGTGTTCTTGTTTCCAAATTGTGGGCATGGTCATGCTGTTTGATCACATCGAGGGCAAGCGGGGAAGCAGAAAGTTGCAGAGGTCGAGGGCGAAGCGTCCGAGAGGTTCGCCAAGCCCAGACTCGCACAGACCACATAGTCTGCACTCGGCGATTGAACATGGAGAAGATGGCAGCGCAACCACAAGAAAATCGTCACGCATCTAGATATACCAGCCAACATGGCCAAAAAAGGTGCGCATCCGTGACTGTGTGCACTCTGATGCTGAAGCAAGAGAACTGACAATGCGACAACAGCAAAGTCACGTACCATTGCGGTGCGCCTCATCTCGATGGCCTTGACCGGATACTACAAGACTCTTGTTCGACCTCGCCAACACAGACCTCTGAGCATGCTCAAGTACGACCCTGTCGGTATGTGGACTACCCTTGGCAAACGAGAAAGAGTTGGAGGCCCATCACACGTCAACAACGACGCAGTCTAACTCGTCTCGCAGTCAAAAAGAAGGTCCTTTTCCTCGAGGCCAAGCGCGGCGGTTCCAAATGAGCCCATTCCACAAACACCACGACCATCTTGGTCGCCAGTCTCCATCCTTCAACTATCACCAACCTCACTTGTTTACGGAGTCCGGGAAGTGCATGGGTACGGCGTTACTTGTTTTTCCATCATCTCACCAGACGTGCCGCAAAGCGTCATGTATAAACTGTATCATACTCATACTGTCTTCCCTTTTAGAAGCCACACTGCTTGTTCGTCTTTCTTCCCATGACTTTCATCGCTCGAGCAACCTCTTCTCGTAGCCATCCATCATCTTCGAGCAACCTTCCACCAACTCTTTCCTCAAACCATACCATTTTGAGTGATGCTTTCGAAAATATATCATCAGAGACTGCTTGCCGTCGTGATCGAAGCAATCTTCATACCCTTCTCAATCTCCACCCTCCAACATTATCCACGGCGAACGCGGGGACTGCTGATCTCATCGTGGAAACGATTCATCATGTTTTGCTCCTTGTCTGTATCTCCTTGTCAGACAACTCGTCATACTACCAACATCTCCTTCACTGACTGTTTCTACCAGAACGGCGCCTCTGGTTTCCTGGAGCTTGCGTCGATGCAGACGTCTTTCCTTGGCTGCTGCTGCTGCCACTGCTTCTGGCTGTGGTCTGAGCACGTCGTGGCGTTGCTGTGCCACTTCTCAGACTGGACGGCAGAGAAGGCGTTGCAGTCTCGCTACGCTGTCTCTTGTTGCTCTTCGTGCTTTGAGGAGCAGGTCGCTTTGCAGGGCTTTGACTCCCACGGAACGAGTTATGCACTGAACTGCTGGGGAGCGAGTAAACATCGTCATCCTCCTCTTCATCTGCGTAGCTCACGCGTTTACCCTTACCACCGCCTCCGGCCTTGAAGTTATAAGGTCCGCTACTCAACGCTGAAACTTTCTTCTGCTGTGTGACAACTGTCGAGCCTTTAGGCATTCGAGACATTGCATTCGAAGGCAAAGCTCCCGGCTTGTCTTGTGAACTTTGCTGGCGTTCAGGAATGGGCGTCATCTTCCTGCCAACGCCTTGTAGATTTTTGCCGCCTGCCTTCTTCGGCGTTGCGACCCCGGTCTGCGAGTTGCCAATAGAGCCATCTTGTGTACTGAGATCCCACGACTGCTGTTGACTTTGCGTGCTGAGATCAGGCGACTGTTGCTGATCTTGTCCGCGCACATCCAGTGATTGTTGCCCTTGATGGCCGCTGATATCCTGCGATGGCTGCTGCGTGGATTTGCCGTGGTTCTGGCTCTGCGATGCTGCTGTCTCAATGTTTGCCGCCTCCTCGTAGCTATGGTCAAGATCGTCGACGTCACTCAAGGATGATGAAGACAGAACATTCTTCTGAGATTGAGTTTGCTTTTGTGCTTGTCGCTGCCTTTGATTAGCCTGGGCGCTGAATCTGACCCCTTCAACATCCAATATCTCTTGAGAACCAAGACGAGGAGCTTTCTGAGACTCAGATTGGGATGTCGTAGGTCTGGGGGTCGTCTTGGAAAATTGCCACTGCAGATTGTCCAGGTCCAGCATATCATCATCATCCGGTTGAGCTCCGTGTGGACCAGATGTGCTGAAGTTATTGCTTGGGAGCCGAGCGAATGGTCCAAATATCGACGCACCCGTGCTTTGGGGTTGCGTGCTTTCGGAGATGTCGCTAGTAGACTGCGTCTCGACATTGGATGTGGCTGCACTGGTGATTTTCGAACTCAAAGGATCATTTCTGTTGATCGCTCTCCTGGTTTTTCCAATGGACGAAGTTGATGCTCGACCTTCAAGACCTTCCTTCGACTGGGAGTTCGAGATCTCCATGGTACCGGAAATTGTTCTAGGATGGAATCGCTCCAGTTTCTCGACATCCGAGTCTTTCTGTCGAATTACCTCTTGTTGCTGGCTGTGGCGCTCATCCATCTCCTTGAAACGATTTTTGGCATCTTCCAAGTCTTTCTGCAGATCTGAAATTTCTTTCTGCCGACGCTCAGCCTCGTCGATAGACTGTTTCTCGAGGTCACGCAATTTGGTTTCAAAGGTTTGTTTGGCCGAGTCGACTTCAATCAGTCGATCTTCGACGGCTTTGAGCTGATCTTTGGCTTCTTGAACCTTGCGTGCATTCTCATCACCGGCTTTAGTGCTCGCACTAAGAGCAAGCTTGGCTTCATGGAGATCCCTTTCTAGCGATTGGACCTTGCTCTGAGCAGCAGCACTGGTCTCGGTCAAGAGCTGGATCTGAATGTCTTTGTCCTTTTTCTGCTGCTGGAAAATTTTGGCCGACTCACGCAGATCCTCGTATTGTTGGCGCACTCTCTTGGCCTCACTGCGTGCTTGAGTGACTGCATCACTCAGGTACTTGATGTCGAAATCTTTCTTGTTTGACTCTTCAGTCCAAGCAGCGGGTGTTCGTTGCGAATGATCGAGCTGAGATTGCAGATCCACGATCATGCCTTGCTTGACGATAAGCTTGCGATCCACTTCCTCTTTCTCCTTGGTAAGTCTTTTCATTTGGTTGCCAAAGTCGACAGAAAGCTTGCGTGTCTGGCCGTGTATCTCATTGATCTTTTCCTCGATCTGCTTCTTGGCCTGTCCAAGGTCAGCGTTTTGTTCTTGTGGTATCACGTCGAACGAGGCGTACTTACATCCGCCTGGATTTTGGCCTTCTCTGCGCTGAAGTCAGGAGCTGCACATCGCGCCTCCTCAAGAAGTTTGGTGGTCTCTTTGATTCGAGCCTGAGAAGAGTCAGTGTGATACATACATACATCTTCCTATCGTGACTGACCTGTAAGTCTGCCTTTTCGCGTTGCAAAGTCTTCTTTTGCTCTTCAATCGATGCAATGGCTGTCACAGTCTCAATCTTCTCGCTTTGTAGCTTCTCGAGTTCGTGCCTGAGGTGAGCCTCAGATGTGGTGAGTTTCTCGTTGTTGAACTTCACAGAGGCCTGTTCGGATTGTAAGTCCGAGTGAGAAGCTTGTAGATCCTCGAGCCTTTTCTGGAGCGTCTCTGCATCACCACTCCTCTTTGCCATCTCTTCTTCCAGCTTGGCAATCTTCTCAGCGCTGGCTTCTACCTTTTGTTTCTCCTCACTGATGCTCTCTCGCAAGGCAGCATTCTTCTCTGTGAGACTTTCACGAGCTTCGATATCAGCTTTGATACCCTTGAGAGCAGCCACGACCTTATTTTCTGTTTGAGCTTGGGTTTCAGAAACTGAAACGTTGGCTGCTTTCAGATCCTCGAGATGTTTCTGGAAGCTAGTATGTCCGTTAGCAGGCGACCTGGTTGAAGGGATTGTGATCTTACCCCGATGAAAGCTGCTCGATTGAAGTTTTCATCATCTCAATACTCGAGTTGGGTGATTGAAACTGAGCCGACAATGACGCAGTCTCTTTCTTCACGAGCTCACAAAGTTCATGCGAAGATGTGGCACTTGATAAATTGCCTTGTTCGATCAGCGTTTTGAGTTCGTTCAGCTGATTGTCGACTTGACGAGCACATTCGCTGAGCATCTTTTCGGTGGATTTCTTTTGCGCCAGCAGGCTTTCAGAAAGCTGTCTGAGGATTGCTCGATGTTGCCGCTCTTTAGTCAGCATCCTGTATGTCTCGTCGAGACGAGACTGAAGGTCAGACTTCTGCTTTCTCAGTCCAGCGATAGTTGATTCAGACTCCTTCAGCAACGCAATAGCTTTGTTTCGGAGCTCATCAAGTTGCACGTCGTTGGCGCACACGGCTCTCCTGATTGTGCCAAGGTTGGTGTCGGAACGAGACTTGAGATCGGAAAGGCTCTGGTCGAAAGAGGCTTTAGCGTTTTGAAGCACCTTGAGGTCAATGCCTATACCATTGTAAGCTTTGTGGAGTCTTGCGAGCTTTCCGGCAATGCCATCATGATTTTCAAGCTTGATCTTGAGCTCAGTACACTCAGCCTCGAGGTCCGCTTTCTGCTGATTTGCTTCTTCTAATTCAGCTTGCTTGGCGGCAAGGTCCATCACCCAGCGTTGCTTCTCTTGCGTGCGCTCTTGCTCCTTTACAAAATCGGCAAGCTGGTACAGCTGTGCAGCTGAATACTTTGAGGAACCGAGCTTCGGTTGAGGTGTGGTTTTGCACGGTGCTGGGCCAGGGTGTGATTGCTTAGTCTTCCTTTTGGTGACCTTAGATGTGACAGAGCGATGACTGATACTGCGAAGATGCTGCGCTTTCTCTTCCCGTACAACCGGTATCGCGTCTTGGGGCTCTGCGCAGGTTTCGACGACATGAGCTCCCTCCGCCGGTGTTGTACTGTGGACGGCCTCGGCATGTGGCTCACTCGTGGCGGTACGTCTTGCCTGAACAAGCTGGGACTCTTCGGTCGAACGATTGTCTTCGGGAGATTGCTGACCTTGGATAGGTTGCTGGCATTTGGTAGTCTGACGATCCTCGGAAGGGCTCTCGTGTCCACCAAGATGATGGTCCTCGGTGATGTGCTCATTCCTTGAGCCGGTATGACCGTGCTCGGTGGGCGGACCGGATTGAGCATTGTCATTGCGGTCTTGGGATTCGTTGTCGTGTAGATCGGTTGGTTCAATCATATCTTGCATCAGAACATCGCCGCAGTCGGGACCCGAGTGCTCACTTTGATCTTGATTGGCATTCTGGGCGTGTGAGGCTCGCTGTTCGTTGTCTCGAGTAGAATCTGAGGCCGAGGCAGCAGTATTGTTCGACGAAGGATTGTCAGCGAGCGAGAAGATGTCTCTGGTGTCAGAGGTAAACTTTGGTAAGATGCAAGCGGCGTCGCCCTCTTCGACAATGCTTGTTGCCTCTGTTGTTGAATTGAGCGTCGAAGTTGTCTTGAGCTTGTGGCTCTTTGCTCCACCTGTTGATCTTTCATGCTTGGGCTGAGGGAGACTTGCAAGATTGTCGTTCGTGCCAGGTCTGTAGGATTGATCAGCATAATTCGAGAGACAAGGTACTCGGAATATTCTACCCGTGCAGTTTGGGTTGCTTCTGGTCGTCAATGGAGGACTCATTAGTATGATCGCGACCCCTCATGGAATGATGAGGTCGTGCGGAAGCCTTGAGCACTCCGGCATCAGAGTTCTGGAGCTTAGATGAGGCAATTGACTGGGCGTCGACCTGACGCTCAATTGAAGCTTCGAAATTCAAGGTCAGCCAGGAACATGACCAAGAAAAGATGCTTCTCAAACCTTGTGGGGTCGCAATAGTGCAGGTTGAATTCTGTTGCTGCTGATTTGTTCTCTCGAGCGAAGAAGAGTCCGAGTCTTGATCAGACGACTGACTCGACTGAGGCATCTTTGAAGGATTGGTCTTGAAGACGTTGATGGGTGTGAGATCAGGCACAAGCGTCGGTCTTGTGAGGACTCTTGCAGGCATGATAGTTTCTTCGATAGAAGGGACTGCGGAGTTCTTCTGGATGAACTCGACATCGGCGTGATCCATGTCGTCGCCCTTGCTGCTGGGTCTGCTGCTTAGTCTGCTCGCTGAACGGGAATGAGAGTGATTGGCCGCTTCCGCGCCAAATTTGGTAGGCACGTTGGTCGTACGCATCTCCTCACGATAGTACGGCTCGGAGTCACAGTCAGGAGCAGGACTGCTGGGAGAGCCGGCTCTCGTCATTTGACTGAGTTGACTGGGCCTTCCCCGAGTTGGTTCAGGCATGATTGGTGGGAAGATGAGCTTCCTGTAAGATTTGAGGATGCCAAAGAGCAAGCAAGATGAAGTGAGGTTAAAAGTGAGAGAAAAGCAGAGAACGAGAGACGGGAAGAGAAGAGCAGTAGCATTGAGGGAATGCGCCAGTCGCACCTTCCGCAGGAAAGAAAGGCTTCAGGAGGAAGGGGCTGCCTGCTCCCACCACTGGTTGGGGAGACGCTTGTCTGGCAACCGAAGGCCGCCATCATCACTGACCTCCGCCATGTCTTGATGCAAGGCTATGAGAGCACATGGAAGTGTCCATTATGTTGTTGAAGCTTACATGTTCTCAATTTTCGAGTTTGCTTAGAAGGGTGACAGACATCGTCCACCTCTGAACGAGCATGAACCTGTATCTTCGGCCTTATGCAAGCAGCTTGTACACGGCTTGAAGCAGTGCCATGTCAAGAGATAGGCTCGAGTGAGAGACTACGGTACGAGAATCAAGGCCGGATTGGAGAGAGGTGTCGTCTTGGCGGCCGAGTCTCGAATCGGCGTCACCTCCGTGATGCTGCATCTCGAGCAATAATAAACATTGTCGTGTATGCATGTCTTCTGGGAAAGCCGTGGTAAATCAGAAGCGCCGTGTTGTGCAAATTCAACCCTGATTGACGGTACAGTAAAAGAAACCGGCCATGGCGGACCCGCTGTATGAATTGCTCGCACCATACTTCGACCGACCATCAACAACCTCGACAAGATCAGAGTCGATACCCCTGTCGACTGACTCTACGACAAATGCCTACCTAGCCCGGCTGCCAACTCTCTCGCTGCAATCGCTGACCACAACCGAGCCATCATACCTCAATGCAGCGACACAGTCGTCATTGCGCTCCTTGCAAGCACTATCCAAGCGCTCGCATCGCTCTGTCATCACAGCCACCGACCACCTCTCCAATCTGTCCACCCTCATTCCCTCGCTATACACTCAGTCGAAAGAGCTCGGAGATGCACTGCCAGACTTGGAAACAGCCGCAACAGACTTTGCCGCCAAATACGATCGAACCGCCGAGAATGCCGTCCTTGACAGGCGGAAAAGAGCTTTGCTGTTGAGCAGGAATGTTGACAGGGTCGGCGATGTCATGGAACTGCCGACCTTGCTATCTACTGCTATCAATTCATCGTCCGCCGCTGTTACCCAAGGCACTGGTGGTGCCGCTGCTTCTGGCTACGCATCTGCCCTTGATCTTCACGCACATGTCAAACGTCTGAGGACATTGTACCCAGACTCTGATTTGGTTGGTGACATTGCCCGTCAGGCCGACGACGAAATTCAGAATCTCATAACTGTCTTGATAAATGGCCTACAAAATCCCTCGCTCAAGCTGGCTGGCGCCATGAGGATGGTCGGCTGGCTCAGGCGTGTCGCCCCGGAACTTGCTGACGACTCATACAACGACATTCACACTCGGACTAAAGGCAGATCTCTGGGCGCTGCCACCGGCGAGGGTTCTCTAGGTGCACTTTTCTTAGTATGCAGACTCGGTACTCTGCGTCGGACACTCGAAGCTTTGGATCCATTGAAAGACCTTGCAGATCAGGAGACCAGTCGCCGAAGAGAAGGAGGCAAGGAACAAGAAAATGCCTGGACAGGAGGAGCCCAAACAGAGCGCTATTTGAAAAGATACGTCGAAGTGTTCCGCGAGCAAAGCTTCGCCATCATTTCCATGTACAAGAGCATCTTTCCATCAGCTCTGCCGATCCCCGGAGTTGCTGGAGCAGACACCGCTTCGCCCGGAGGTTCACCTGCACAAACACCAAGCATCTCGGACAGCACGACCACGTCCTTCCTCGAAGCCGAAGATGATCAATCTCCCTCGGCGCTGGCGACATTTGCACCGCATCTGGTCGACATGCTTTTTGAAACACTGCGCTCCTACATGCCAAATATCTCAGAAAGATCTTCCAGAGACAGTCTGCTCACTCAAGTCCTATACTGCGCAGGTTCGCTAGGTAGGTTGGGCGCAGACTTTGGCATGATGCTGGCTCTACTGGAAGACGGACTGAACGAGGATGCCGAAACGGACGAAGAAGATGATGAATGGGTACAAGTCATGAAGAAGCACAGGGTACAAGCAAGTAGATTAGAGCTGTTGGCAAGCGGTGTTGGATCTGGGCGAAAGCCGAGTGCCAGTCTCGAGTCCCGTAGACCATCCGCTATACCCGGTTAGAGAATAATGACAGATGATAGGCAGACGTATTTTTGCCAGCCCCCTTCAGACTTGCATATTGTTTCGTCCAGCTTTGCCGTCTTTGCCGATTGCGTTTGCAGCTCTCCCCTGGTCTCTGACTGCATTTCTACTTACACAAGCACATATCTTACGGCATATATCTGAGCTCATCGATGTCGTGGAGAGAGACCATAGAATTATGCATAAGATGATCAACCTTGGCCGCTTGGTCGGATCGATTTGTTCAACTTGGCAGTCGTGTGATCGCACAAGCAGTGGCTGGTGCGTGCGGGAGTGGCTTGCATGAAAACTCAATTCGGCATGAATCCGCGTCATTCTCGAGAAAACATTCCTTTTTCTTCGACAGCATCTTAGAGTCAGAGATAACAATCCCAATATAATATTCTGATCTTGCTCCGAGTAATGGTACATCGATCTTGGCGTGGTTATGAGAATCTGCAAGACTCGTTTCATCGTCTGAAGATGACAATCATCCCAAGACAGCTCCGAGCTGGGGTGAGGTGGGTCGAGAAAAGTAGTGATGTGCATGTCCGTCGTTTGTCTGCCGCGCGGCCGTGGACGACTGCATCTTGCTCGGTATGGAGATGAAAAGTCCGTCTCAGACACGCGGAAAGTAGGCCAAAGTGACGCGGTCATTGGGATGCGTGGCCAAGTTGTCTTGCTCCGATACTCGTCACCCAGCTTTTCAAGACCTCCTAATCTGCCTATTTCGACCTCACCATAATTCTCCGCTCCTGCCTTCTTTTGTCTATCTTTTGTTTGTAGCTTGCCCGAGTTTCCTATTGTTTGCGCATATCCATTCTGCTTCGTCTAGTACTCGACTTTCGATTTGTTTCGCGATCTATAGTTTTTTTAACTACAACGCAACAAGTCATCATTGATATATGCCTGCTTGATTCATCTTACACCACAAAACAAGCCATCAATGAAAGGACTATCCGCACTGGCGGTCGCCAGCCTTCTGCACAGCTGTACATTGGCCCTGGATGTAGGAGCAGAAGACTACTTCGACCCCACTGATGGCGAGGCCTGGGAATTGAATTATGGATATTATCCGTATCAATCGTACGAAACCACAGACATCATTTCGCCACAGTTCAGGACCTTGGTAGACTCTCCCCAATGTCATGACAACCGACATGTGTTCTTCGCCCCTCGAGGATTCTCAGTTTCAGCGCCTGGTCCAATGATTGTAGACAGCCATGGCGACCTGATCTGGGCTCAAAGCACGGAGGGACAAGCATACGACCTAAAAGTACAAGACTACAAAGGCGAGAAATACTTGACTTACTGGGTAGGGGATGATAGAGTCAGGGGTCATGGAGCTGGAGAGTTCCACATGTAAGCTTTTATACACCTGCGCTGTTACAAGGCCGACATCTGACTTCTCAGGCTCAACTCGGCTTACCAGGAAGTACGCAAGATCTCAGCTTCCAATCTGGCCGCCGACCTCCACGAACTTGTGATAACTCCTCAAGGTACAGCATTACTTACTGTCTACGAGGTCTATCAGCACGACCTCAGTGATCTTCGCCATTTCGAAGAATGGGAAGAGGATCCACATTACATTTGGGACAGTCTTTTTCAGGAGATTGATATCGAAACCAACGAGTTGCTTTTCCAATGGCGCGCATCAGATCACTACGCAATGAATGACACATGGAAATCAATAGGAGGAGGTGGAACTCGGAACGATCCTTTCGACTGGTTTCACATCAATTCGGTAGAGAAAGATGAACTTGGCAACTACTTGATCTCTGCTCGGTACACCCACTCCCTTACTTACATCAACGGTGCCTCCGGCGAGATAATCTGGATCTTGGGTGGTAAACGCAACATGTTCAACGACCTCAGCGATGGTTTCGCTACCAACTTTGCTTGGCAACACGATGCTCGCTTCCATTCAAAGACTGAGTTTCCTGAACTCTTCCGCGACGATATTGCACTCTTCGGGACTGGAAAGGAGAATAACGGTGTTACAAGACAACTCATCACTCTTTTCGACAACAGCGCGGAGGATGTTGAGCATACTCTTGATTCTTCACGAGGACTACTACTAGAAGTCACATATCCTTCCGCTCATTTGTCGGTTCCTGAGCTTGGTGCCGAGCTCAATAGTCGAAATGCGGCCGAAAACCAAGACGAGCGACACACAGTGAGAATGATCACATCATACGACCACCCTCAAGGTCCTTTGTCGACCAGTCAAGGTTCATTACAAGTGCTTCCTTCTGAGGACGGCAAGAGAGATGCCAAGGTGTTTATAGGGTATGGTTACAACGCTCTGTTCTCCGAATACAATGCAGACGGTACTCTGCTCTGTGACAATCATTTCGCAACGAATTACTCGTGGGGCAGAGGCGAGGTCCAGTCGTACCGCGCCTTCAAATTTCCATGGATCGGCCGCCCAATTGACCCACCTACCGCCGTACTCTCGACTGACGGTCAATTATATGTTAGCTGGAATGGAGCAACTGAAATTAGTGGATGGGCTCTTCAACATACCGATAAAGATCCTGCATCAGAAAAAGTTTGGAAGAATGTCCTTCACGTCGACAAAACTGGCTTCGAGACCATCATCAATGTCCAAGATGAGGAGCTGTTGCGTTACATCCGTGTCAAAGCAGTCGACAAAGACGGCGTGATGCTGGGCGTGTCTAGAGAAATTGACATGGGCTGGAGTGCTCGTCTGGCCAGCTCCATTCCACAGCTAAACACCATGGATGTAGCACCGATCAAACTGATCATGCTCATTTGCATCAACGTTGTTATCATTGTCATCATGTACGAGCTTTGCAGGCGCGTCTGCACATGGCGTCAGAATCGCAAATGGCGATATCGACGGGGTATTCGCTTGCTTTCCGACGCTTAGAGCCCTGTATTGTCTATCTTTCTTTTCTGTCGCATGACGATTTATGCATATGTTTTCTCTCCTGATGCACGGACGGAGTTGGCTTGTTATCTCTTCTTTCCATTTCTAGACTTTTTACATGCGAATACCCTTTTCTTTCGTCGGTCATTGACGAGAAGCGTTCTGTCGCTGGTGGGTGCTGGTGGTTATGACTTCGCTCTTCGTAATAGAATGATTTCAACGTCGACTTGCTCTTTTTTCAGTGTTATCTCCAGCTAGAGAGTACCTGATGAATGTCTGGAGCCCTCAAAACTGGTCTGTCTTGTTGATCGAGGCACAGGCTCTGACTTACCCACATCTAAGGATGCATCGAGTTGCTCTCTCCGAGCCCTTATTTCTTCAACACTTCTGCAATCTTCGCACCCTGCAGGCGTTATCTGCTCCCAGTCCGCTTTGGTGAAGCATTTATTGCACAAGTGATCTCCCGAGCTATTCGACAAGTATAATTTGGCACCTCCTATATGTTTATAGCCAAAGCCCCAACAATAGTGCTCAACCTTTTCTGAATAAGAGATGGGTTTATAAGATTTCCAAGGCAGTCCTCGGATCCATTCATTAGTGGCACACCAAGTCCAAATATTGACCGCCCTTCTGTGATCTTCGTTGTTCATGTACTCAATTCGGTTTTGAGGAAGGCGAGCCCGACGATGAACTGGGTTGTTGCGATACTTGTTTCGTCTCCGTTCAGAGTTTCTCTCAAGGTAGATTTTGAGCCTCGCCGGATCTTCACGGCGCTTGTCGTATTGACCTTCATAGCCCTGGATAAACGAGAAAGACCGCCATAGTTTTGAGACCCAGGCTTGTGGTTGAGGTCGACCAATTGGTGTGCACACACCAACAAGCATGAATGCGAACGACTTTGGGTGGGAGCAGTCAGATTTCAAGTGTGGCCGATAAAAAGCTTTTGTAACAACTTCACTCAATTACAAATATCAGTTGTGCTCCCGAACATCTGCAAAGCATCCTGCTTCACGCACGAGAAATAGCTTTGGATGCAAGTCGTGTTTGGCTTCTGTAAGGAAGTTGTTTGGAACGCGTTGTCGAAGGGTTCGTGTGTTGTGTCGCATTGGCCGAAGTCGTTCCACAAAAGTGGTAATTCGATGCGTGACGACAAAACGCATGGCCAGCAGCTTGCGAGCAACTCCTGAAGCGATGTGTCTAACACATTGCAGATATCTTTACAAGCAGCACTGACAAAGCAGAAGGGTTTGATCCTGCTCTTCACTCATGTGCCTCTGTTCCTACTTGTAATCACTTAAAATCATGTATCGACTCCGTTTTCGAGCACTTGCGGACTCTGATATATGGCCATACCAAGCCGCAACTCGCCTAATTAGCCGCGAACCGTTCGAAGCCTCGTCTGGCAAGGCTGGCTTGTCACTTGTCAACCGAAGGGCGCGGCGTCCAAAAGAGTCACACTTTGGAGTGCCTAGGAACCTCAACGGTAAGCAAGAGTCATCAATGATCTGACCTCCTTCTCTGTTTCCTTACAAGATTGTCTCTCCGTGCGCCCTACACCTTCCTTTTTCATCACTACTTGACATTTGCATCTTTTCCTTGTCGATTTGTACGCCCTTTAGCATGTCGGCCTTGCAAGAAGAAGCCGACCTGGGCGAGTTTTTTGATTTCCAGAATGCCGTCTCGGATGGAAGTAGCATGCAGACTAGTGGTGCAGTCGCTGATCTAGATCAATTTACTCATACCCTGGAGAGGTCAGCCTATTAACAAGTTGCTCATCTATCGAGGTCTAATGTCAAATTTAGCGACCTTTGTCACGACACACATGTCCCGGCCCCTGGCAACGAGGAGACAGAGGCAGCAGATTATGCCAACTTTTCCAAATGGATTCCTCGATTCATTCAACCTGACGAGCCGTGTGCTTACTGTCGAGACCACAAGCTCAACTGCTATCTTAGCTACGGAAAGGTCACCTGTACTGCTTGCGTACGTCTTCATGCCATCTTTCAAGGGCCAAGGGTTATGCTGACTAATCCCTTATAGGACATCCTCTTCAGACCATGCAGTTTTGGAAAGTCTCACAGTCATGATGCAGCCGACCATGCTGAGGAGCAACCGACCGGTCTTCTTGACACTCTGCATACTGTGTCTGAAGACAGCTGTCAGCAATGGGGAGAGATGACTGGCGTCCGACCTCTCAAGTCTATGCCCGACACATCAAAGAAATCTGGTAGCCGTTTCTCGAAAGCTGCCGTAAAGGTATTGAGAAACTGGCTCGATGAGCATCAGGCTAACCCCTACCCGACCGAAGACGAAAAAGCTCAGCTCGGTCGTACGACCGGACTACGTGTTGCTCAGATCAATACATGGCTTGCCAATGCCCGCCGCAGAGGTAAAGCTGGCACCAAGAACAAGGCTGCCATTGACGGACTTCCTCAGTCCACTCCAACCTCCTTACCACCATCGGCAGCTATCGGTATACCGACTTCTACAGCGATTGAGATCAACAAGTGGAGTGATATGAACCCCCTTGAGCGATGGAAGCACTCGCCTCCTCAGAACGAACCTGCTCCCTTCAACGCTATTGCCGACGCTTTAGACAGACGAGATCTACCCGATTATGCAGAAGAGTCAAGCTCTCCTTCCACCTTGGGTTGGCAAGGACTCGGCTCAAGCCGCGACGACTCGAGATCCTCGAATCGAAGAGCAGCATCGGTAACGTCCATGGAGAGATCCACATCTAATTCTGCTGCATCGTCAGCTGCTTGGTCAGGCTCTCGCGATTCGTGGGGCTCGTACAGCTCGTTCGGAAGCAGTCTGAATGGAAGAAAAGAACGAAGGCGTCGTCGCAAGACCTCCGGCACTACTTTGAAGAAGCCCTCGAATGACAAGAATTCGAAGAAAGATAGAATCTTCCAGTGTACGTTCTGCACAGACACCTTCACTACAAAGTACGATTGGACGCGTCACGAGAAGACATTACATTTATCTCTGGAGAAATATATATGCTGCCCGCTAGGCCCTGAGACGTTGAACACTGCAACGGGCCAACTCATCTGCGCTTATTGCTGCGCTCCAGAGCCGACAAAAGATCACATCGAGTCTCACAATCACCGTCAGTGCCTGGACAAAGGATTCGAAGGACGGACTTTCTACCGCAAAGACCATCTGCGGCAACATCTCAAATTGGTACACGAGTCCAAGTTACTACCACACATGGAAGAGTGGAAGACGAATGTGACCAATATCAACAGCAGATGTGGCTTCTGTAGCCAAAGGTTCACCGTATGGTCTGAGCGCAACGATCATCTCGCTGCTCACTTCAAGGACGGAGCCAAGATGAGCGAATGGAAGGGCTGTCGCGGCTTAGATCCTGCTGTCGCTGCACTTGTCAACACTGCCATGCCACCCTACCTCATCGGAATAGAGACAAACTCGGTCAATCCCTTCACCGCTTCCAATCCGATGAGGTGCATGACTGTCCAAGCACATATCGAAGCTGGCGGTGAACCGACCACCTGCTGGGAGATCTTGACAGTGCGACTTGGAAAATTCGCAAAAGAGCAGACGGATAAAGGCATTGTCTTGACCGACGAGATGCTTCAGAAACAAGCAAGACGCATCTTGTACGATTCAGACGACGCTTGGGACAACACTGCCGCCGACAACCCCGAATGGCTGGACCTGTTCAAGAGAGCACACGCTCTTGACTACATCCCAAGCGAAGTCTCTGGCATCGGCAAAAACATTCCTGAAGACCTCGAGGTCTACACGGATCTGGGCATGCGTATCCCATTTAGCGTGCAAGTGGCACGCGGCATGTCACTCGACTATCAACCAGCCAATCCCCCACAACAACGCAAACAAGTCGATCCGACCACATTACAGAGCGCCAGCTTCTCGGGCAGATCATCGCTCTCGCACCCTTCACCCCACAACACCTCCACCTCCGCCACACCAGCAACACACTCTACTCCCATCCAACTAGACACACCCCAAAACCTACTCCTCTCAGACAAAGAAATCGACGCCATACTAGCAGAAACATCACCCTTTGACCCACCAACCCAACAAACCCACCCCACCGCCGGCGATTTCGCGCGCCATCAGAACGCACTGCTAGCCCAACAATACGGCCTCGACACATCTCTGACCCCGGAAGTCGCACAACAACAACTCGCCGAACTAAATGCTGCAATGGCTGTACTCACCGAACAAGCCATTGCCTGCGAGGACACATCGACTTCGGATCAAATGTCTGGGACCATGGAGTTCAATCCTTACGCCATGGATGTTGGGTTGTCGCAGCTGATGAACGGGAGTGCGGCGGCGGGGTACGAGGGGTCGCTCGATACTGCTTGGGGTAGTAAAGATCAATTTGAGATGAATAGAGGTGGAGAAGCAGGGGCGTTGATGGACATGACAATGACGGATCTGGATATGGAAGATATGCAATTTGGAGACATGGATTTCAGCGTTGGGTTCACTTGAGACTTTCTTTGTTTGGGCAAAGAATAGATTTTTTTTTCGGACTAGAGAAAAAATGATACAAAGATTGAACGTTTTGTCTCAACCTTTTTGGTTTTAGATTTAAGTACGTGTTCTTTGCCCGTCTTTTCTGAGAAGAAGATGCCATGACTATCGTCGTGGTGGCCCTTTTCAATCCAGCTAACAAACACGTGGTGACTGTTCAAGATGACTGCTCAGCGAGTTGTCTTTTTTCCCTTTTTTTCTCTGACAGTGTGAATGTTCAACTATTTGAAGAATTGAATCCCACGAGACTCATGCCTACATATCAGAGATATGAAGACGCGGTTCGGATATACGAGGCCCCCTTCATCCAATGGGATATTGACGAGAGCACGCACATTGGCTAGGCATGAAATATTCACCCCTCGGTTGAACGATTTCTAGAGCCCCTGAGGAAGCATCAAGCCTTTTTTTTGGTGTTGGACAATTGCAGTCTAGCATGATGGGCACTAGAAGGTAGTCGTCACTTTTCCGAAGCAAGGAATCCGGAGACTTCACGATCCGCAAGAGCGTTTCACATCAGCCTCACATCCCCGCGACCACGAAATCTAGACTTTTTTCTTCAACGGGGTGCCCAAAAAAAAAGTCAAAAAATGTCACAGAAGGCTGGGCAATCGATAAGGGGGTGTAGGTTTCATGTAGTCATGAAGCAAAAGTCTGATTTTCAAGAGGCCGTCTCAGGTGGGAATCCCAAAAGGACAGAAGGAGTCACTCATGAATACAAAGTAAAATGTATAGCAGTGAAGCCAGAAAGGGGTAGGTTTTGGGTAGAGAAAAAGGAGTGCACATGAGCAAGCCACCAGAACTTCGTCAGACCAGAAAGAGGTGAAGAGAGATCGGAGAAGAAGGGCAATGGTAGAGTAAGGAATGGCGTGAAGTGAAAAGACCAAGTCGAATGCTCATGAAGCAATATCAGAAGAAAAACTCCGGCCAGTTTTGAGGGGAAAGCGTCTCGAAGGAAAAGATATGAAACACAATATGCACATGCCGGATATGAACAGACAAGAAGAAAGAAAAAGTCGTCAGTGGAGTAGAGAGGCAGGATGAAGCCTCTCACCTCACGCTCTTGGACATGAGTTCCTTGACTTTGACGGTAGCACTTCGTTTGGGAGAGGTAGTGCTGTGTTGCCAGGATGCGGTGCTGCCAGTTGGACTGCCCGGTGACTCATCGAAAATGTATTCTCCGTCGACGTATCTTGCACCGGTGGTGAAGGTGGTACGCTTGTCACGGCGTGCGTAGCGTTGCTCGAGACGGTACAGCTCGACCTTTGCGCGGATGGAGTCCATGAAGCCCATTGTTACGGTGTGAGTGTATTGTATATGTTTGTTGCTCGAGGGGTGCGGTTTGGATTGGCACGAATTGAGGCAGTAAATGGAGGACTGAGAGTAGGGTTTGGCAAGCAAGACTGTGTCCAGCAGAGGCAAGCACGTGAGCTAGTGCAACGAATGACGAGTCGATGATCAGGTAATATGGGTGGAACGAATGATGGTCGTAGCAGAGTCAGAGTCGTACGGCGGCTGTAAGTGCTCAAGGTCGGTCAATTAAAGAGAGTGTGGGATTGAGATGGCAAAAACAACAGAAGGAAGGAGCGGACAGGGCTCGAGAGGGGAACGAAGGCATGGATAAGGGTTCCCTTGATGCCCGAGACCATTGCTGGTCCGTCCGCTCCTGCATCCCGTCGCCTGTGCCTCGTGCGTCTGCTTTGCCGACCGAGTCATGCAGATACGCGAAACTGGAGTGCAGACAAGCGTGCTCGTGCCTCTTCATCCCCCGCTCAGCCATGATGCTTTATGAAGTGTCTCTCATTGATTGTTTGTCTTGTAGGTTGCCTTCTTGGATATCTCGCTCGCTCGCTCCTTCCCATCTCCTCCTTCCTCAAGCCTTCTCAGCTGACCGCCATCGCTTTGGATTTCGACCAAAGCTTCGGCAAGCCACCACCAAGATCACCTTGTCGCTAAATCCCAACGGCGCGTGAAACAAAACCCACCTTATCTTTAGCCTGATTCTGACTGCTACAAAATTTCAACGACCATCTCTACTGTGAACAATGGTCGTCTTTCTAGTGAGGATTTGAATGTGTCTTGAAAGCTATAACCACTGCCATGCCTTGTGATTACCACCATCATAGCAACCCGACTCATGCCTATGAAGCTCTACCTCTACGCCAGATGCAATAAGAGAAATTGTTTCCACACTTCTTCCGCCTATCCACTGCGAGTCTCGGGAACAGCTCCTTCCACGACTGACATAGGTCCGACGTTAGGTGCGTCGACAGAACCGTTGAGCAGAGCAACCGCAGAGATGACATCTGATGGTTCAAGCAAGTGCCAGCTAGCAAGAGTCTGTTTCGAGCTTGCTCCAACCGTCACCGAGAAGACGTGATCCTTGGGCAGCTTCGAGTTGCTGAGAGATCTGAACATGTCTATAACACAAAAATTAGCTTTCATAATACAAAGTAGTCCACGACATCCGATTCTTACCTTCATCAGTGAAGTCGTCGCCCAAGCACAGGACAAACTCGGGAGCCATGCCCTTCTCATGGCCATACTCTTCGACCAAACGCTTGGCGATTTCTCCCTTGTTGATAAACTTGGGACGAACTTCCAAGTTGGCCTTGCCAGGCATGACTTCAACGTCGTACTCTTTAGCGACAGTGTTCTCCAGCTGCTTGCGGCACTCGATAGCCTGATGCAGACCCCACTCGGGGTCTGCACGACGGTAGTGCCAAGTCAGGGCAATCTTCTTTCGCTCGATGAAACTTCCCTGAGTACGTTCAGTATAGTGCTGGAAAGTGTCAATGACCTTTTGTTGCCAGGACATGTCTTCCTTCTCGGTCAGGTTCTCCCAAGTATCACTCTTGGGTTTGCGGAGGAAACTGCCATGCTCGGCGCTCAGTCCAAGCTCAGAAATATGGCCCATCCATTCGTCCAGGAAGGCCTGATCGCGTCCACTGATGATCCACACAGCATTGCGGGGATCTGAGGCCAGCGTCTTGAGCGTACGAATGACACGGTCCGAAGGGATTGCTGATTGAGGGTCCTTGACAATAGGAGTCAAAGTACCATCATAGTCAAACATGAACAAGCGCTTCTCCGAAGAGCGATACTGAGTGAGCAGCCTGGTCTTATCCAAAACAGGTGTGGCGAAAGACTGGTTGAAGGAGGTGAGGTTAGTGAGCAGGCGCTTGACGTAGTTGCTTGTCCATGCTTGCACAGTGTTGGTTGTGACGTTTCTGTACAGTTTCTTGTGCATCTCATACTTCTTCTTGGGGTCCATAACCAGGGCTTGGTGAATCTCATCAGCAGTACCACCCAGATCCCAAGGGTTGATGTGAGTGGCATTGCCTAGGCTCCCAGCAGTTCCAGAGAACTCCGAGATGATCAGAGGACCGTGGTTATCCTTCTGACAGATGACGTATTCAAGCGCGGTAGTGTTCATTCCGTCACGAACGCTGGTAATGAGTCCAACATCGGCGATGCGGAGAAGCGCAAAGTATTCCTCTCTTGACAAGTACTGGGGATAGTGTTGAACGGGAGTAAAGCTCAATGAGCCATAAGTGCCGTTGATTCTGGCAACCAGATCAGAGATTTTGTTAGCAGTCCGATCCGTGCCTTCCTCTTTATCCTCAACACTAGTGGGGCTGGTCACCTGAATCAGGACAACCTTGTCGTGCCATTCGGGGTGGCGCTCCAAGAAGATTTCGTAGGCTTGCAGCTTCTGAGCAACACCACGAACAGAGTCCAGACGATCACGGCCAACAATGATCTTCTTGCCAGCATACAACTCTCTGATGCCGGCGATCTTTTCGTCCACAGCGGCATCGTCGAAGGCCATCTCATGTGTCTTGGCAGCGTTGATACCAATGGGAAGCACCTCAACAGCAACGTGGGCACCATAGGCGTCGACCCCGTTTGCTGACGAATCAAATCCGAGGATTCTAGTGCAGCATGAAGAGAAGTGACGTGAATAGCTGAAAGCTTGGAATCCAATCATGTTGGCGCCGAGAACACCTTCCAAGATGTCCTTTCTTCTGCTCAAACAACGGTAGAATTCGCTACTGGGGAATGGCACATGAAGGTAAAATCCAATGTACATGCTTGGAATGCGCTGGCGGAGCAAGCCGGGAAGCAGAAGCAGATGGTAGTCGTGAATAAGGACAACATCTCCAGGCTTGTAAGTCGACAAAATAGCGTCGGCGAAAGCCTTGTTCAGACGGAAATAGTCGGCCCAGGCTTTGCGGATCGCACGGCCATCGGTAGGCTCGTTTTGCTTGTAGTGAAATAGGGTGTACAGCTCATGCTCAGCATAGCGGCGCCATCTGGCCTGGTCTTTCATGACGGCAACATCACCGTCCATGTCGTCGGCAAGCCAGACAGGCAGGATTCTGCCTTGGGGGTCGCGATCGAGGATTCTCTCCAATTTCTGACGGTCCTCCTTGTTGATACGCATTCCCTCGGTAGATCCAGGCTCGGGTGCGGTGGCATGCGCGTCCACAGGAATGGGCGCAGATGCCTTGTTGAGGGGTGCGACATTCATAGATGACACGTCGTTCTCGCCCGTGAAGACACCATCGCGAGACTTTTGTTGAATTTCTCCAGTCCAGCCCACGAGTGTGTGGTTCCAAGGCGAGTCCTTTGATGAGAGGTGAGCAAACGAGTCGAAGAGTGCAGATGTGCCTCTACGAGATGCGAGGTCCCACTCCGATCCTTGAGCATAACCAATCTTGTAAGGCACAGTAAAGAAAGCACTGATGACCTGGCCACTCAAGTTCAAGCTTGGATGTGCAGCTTTGGGGTCAACATCAGCTTGATCAGTAGGTTGTTGGTGTCCTCTGAGGCTCAACCGGCGAAGCACATCTTCTCCAGCGCCATCATTCTGGCCTTTGTTCAGGTCAGCTGCGTCCGAGCTTGGTCACATCTGTCTTGCATACCTTCGGGTGAGGCAACCTCAGGGGATGAGATCTTCTGGGTCTGGAAGAAAGAGGTGCGGCCAGTGGAATCAACAGCTGGAGTGACAGGAACTTCCGTATTCTTTGGATCAAAGACCGGGTTGATAGAGCCAAGCCGGGGGTTTGGAGGACGGTTCGACATGTTACCGGATGATATGAGATTGAAAACGACTGAGGAGTTTGTCAGCACGTTGCTTTGGCAAACCTATTGCATATAGGGCGTGTCCAGGATGTCACGACATGGCATCATGCAGACACTCATCAGGCTTCAAGGCCTACATGTATTTGCATGCGCAAGCTCAAGATCGTCATGGGCTCCTGTGGCAGGGGGAAAGGTGCTGCACATACCTCTTCCAGGTATTTACACCGCAGTTGAAGCTTCTCCCGTGGATCCCGCTGACTCGCGGAGGGGTTGTAGAATCGAAAAGACTGAGAGGAATACTAAAGTCAAAAGTGCATCGACTGACCCATACCGTTGACCTTTTGTTTGTGTATGGAAGAGCAGGTTTTGATAACACTGAATTGGAAGATTCTACAAGTAGGTAGACGCGCGTGTGACGAAATAGCCCAACGCGCGCACCGACGTTTGGGGCAAGACGTTAGCGAACGTCAGGTGCATCTCATCAGCACACCCGCTCTTCAATCACCTCAAGGACCTCTTTGAGAATGATGTATACATACTTGTTGGACCTCAAGAAACAAAAGGTACCAGTCTCTGTTCATCTTCACTCAGAGATAGCACAGATGAGGATTCCGGTAAGTCGCAAGTATTTGAAGTGTGTGTCCCAAAGCAGGCTATATTAGGAGCTGGAAGGTCTGTCGGATAAGAAAGGGCTCACGTTCGCTATGTATCAGCTGGCTCACTTCCAAAAAAGATGGCTTGGCTCAACAAACAAGTAAGCGGATAGTCATGTTGTCGTAATTGGATAGCTGTGTCCTGTTTTTGGCTATTAGATACGTGCGATATAGGCGGGTCCTGATTCACAGAAAGGTAGGATGTGATTCACTTAAGCTTCGACTACCTTCATTCAGAGCAGCCATTCTGCGATCACTCGAATCCATCTTGGTATCGTACAAGCACATTGAAACCAGCTCCAGCTCTGTTCGAACACTTTGAAGTTGTTACTGAGAGCCAATACAAAGCTCTTAGAAATAGGTCTGTACGTTCATTAAATCTTGTGATGGTATTTGGCCAAGGTGGACACCGCTCCGTGAGTGGTTCGCGAGCTCGTGCCCCTGTCAATCTATTTCCCTCTGAACATGAGACTGCAGTGTATATAGCCGCGGGTCAGGTTCCATCAAAAGTACGACTTGAACAATCAAGAATTGGACAGACTGTGCTGCCAATCAAGCTGCTGATGTATTGACACCATGTTTTCTCGATTGAACTAGTCAGAAAGCAGTAGCTACGGGTCTCGATGATATTCCAGGTGACTACAGGATCACCGACGTATCGGGAATGAGCCCGACCACGATTGTAAGAAGCATGCTGTGATATTTGAGCTCGAGAGGCAGGAACAAGCAGCTGTCTTGAAGTCGAAAAGGCAGTCGTCATGCCCCGCACAGATCGAGGCGTCGAAATTGGTTGCGGGCAGCTCTGTGCACAGCAGACCACCGAAGTTCCTTTCTGCGACAACGTCAAAACTCTTTCCACCTCTCTACATACCCATAGATCTACTTGAATCCAAACTAGATCTTCAAAATGGCCACTGAAGCAGCTGAGATTGGTATGCGCGCCCCCAAGACGCTCTGAATGCCTGAAACCCCGAATGCTGACCACCTTTTCTTGCAGACTACAGTCTGAACAACCCAGACACGTACGGCCCCAATTGTGCATCCTAGCCGACCCGAGCCTCTGCTGACCTCGACATTAGCCTCACCAAGTACAAGACCGCTGCTCAAATCTCCCAGAAGGTCTTGGAGGCTGTCACAGGTACATGACGTGATCCAAACGACAAACGACCAAGGGCTGACATGTGCTCAAGGATGGTGCACTGAGGGCGCCAAGATCGTCGACATCTGCGAAAAGGGTGACCAGCTCCTCGAGGACGAAATCGCAAAGGTCTACAAGGGCAAGAAGATCGCAAAGGGTATCTCGCACCCCACCACCGTCTCACCGAGCGCTTTCGTTACCCCCTACACTCCTCTCAAGAGCGATGCCGACGAGGCCGCCGTCGAGCTCAAGGCCGCCGAGTGCGTCAAGATCCAGCTCGGTGCTCAGATTGACGGCTTCGGTGCCATTGTCTGCGACTCGATCATTGTTCCCTCGTCCGAGGCCAACGCCAACGGCGAACTCGAAGGCCGCCAGGCTGACCTCGTCCTCGCCACCTACTACGCCAACGAGCTTCTCCTGAGAACCATGCTGCCCGCCGGTCTCCTCGCCTCCGGCTCCGAGGAGGAAATCGCCAAGGCACGTGCCCAGAAGCCTTACAGCCAAGGCAAGATCACCCAGCTCCTCGAGAAGCTCGTCAAGAGCTACGACTGCAACTTGGTCGAGAACACCACTTGCTGGCAATTCGAGAGAAACGAGATTGAGGGCAAGAAGAAGATCATCTTGGCTCCCGGTGAGGGTGTCAGAGGTGATGGTCTTCCCGAGGTCGGTGAGGCTTGGGGTGTCGAGATGGGTGTCAGCTTGGGTACCGGCAAGGTCAAGTCTCTGGGCAACCGCGCCACTCTTCACCGCCGCACTACCACCACCTACGGCTTGAAGAGACCCAGCTCGAGAGCCACTCTGTCCGAGGTCGTCAAGAAGTTCGGCACTTTCCCCTTCTCTCTCCGCCAGCTGGAGGACGAGCGTGCCGGCAAGGTCGGTGTCGTAGAGTGTGTTCGCGGTGGCGTTCTCCGCCAGTACGAGGTCATCGGTGACAAGGACAACGAGGCTGTCTGCCGTCTGTTCACCACCGTTGGTAAGTTTGCCCGTTGACGAAGACGACGGTGAGATATTCTAACTGAGAAACCAGCTGTCACCAAGAACGGTATCACCCGCTTGAGTGCACCTCCCACTCCTGATCTTACCAAGTTCAAGACCGACAAGAAGATCACCGACGAGGAGATTCTGAAGATCCTTGAGCAGCCCCTTGCTAAGGACTCCAAGAACAAGAACAAGAAGAAGAAGAGCAGCGCCAAGAAGGCTGAGACCACCGAGGCATAAATTCGCTCTTGACATGGCAGATGTTGGGAGACGAAGCTTCTGATCAGAACCGAGCCGCTATACCGAGACATGACTAGTCGTGGACATGCAGTAGGATGGCAGATGCAAAGCATGGATGGCTGGGCAAGACATGATTCGGACTTTATGACAGAAGATCGAGGGATAGGGCAGAGCTGGCATCTATGCCAGACACTGACCGGGAGTATATCCAAGTCAGATATGAGAGCCTATACTCAAATCAAAGCAATATTACGCATCACGTCAAACATGTATTAGCAGAACAGATGAGAACCAGGTGACATGAGTGATGATGGATTATTGTTGAAGGGGGTGTTTGATACCCTTGGCGCACAGCGACAAGATTCCTGAAGCCACGAACCTCGACACAGCAAAGAATCCTCACAGCGAGGTCATCAAGTGGATCGAGAGAGCGAGCCGACGCGCAGGGAAGGATTGGTAATATCGAGCAAGTAGACTGCGGCACCTGCAGAGGATTTTCGAGCGCATTAAAAAAAAAAGTCGTAGGCGTCACGGCTTCACGTACCTTCCCTGCTTCAGATTCGAACGTACCTGCCTCCCTATCCAAACATCCCGACTGCACGCAGACCGAGGGCCACCCTCGCACACCCAAGACAAGAGGCACTCCTGGCCTAGAAAGAGCTATAGAATAAAGATGGATTCGACGCCTTCGACCAGGAGCAAAAACCGCAGCCCCCGTGTCTCGACTGCACCGTCAACCCAAAACCGAAGCGTCGCCCAGCCTTCTGCTCAGAAGAATGCCTCAACGTCGGACTGGATCGAACCGCCGCTCGCATCGCCCATTCCGAGCTTCGAGGAGCATGGCGGAGGCCCCTACGGCGTGCTTGAGGATATGCAAGCACTAGGCAGTCGGCCGACAGCAAAGGTCAGGGCCAGGGTGAAGCCAGACGTGCCCAGGAAGACGGCCCTGAACAAGTCCACCGCCACCCCTCTGCCTACTGCCTCGAATCAGCCCACGCCAGAAGCCACGCCTGCTCCCGTCGACGCCATGCCAGAACAACCTCTGATCATCCTTGACGATGAACGTGACCAAGACTACACGCCACGCCCGTCTAAGAAGCCTGCGAAAGCCCGTCTCTCACGCTCTGCTGCTGCTGCTACAAACAAATCCACCGCTTCGCCGAAGCCTACCACGCCTTCGGGCGCAGCTTCCGAGACTCCTGCGCCCGCGCCCGCCCCTGTGTCAGTGCCAGTGCCCGTGCGCGTGCATACCTCTGCCTCCCACCATGATATTGACCCTGGCATACGGGACACACCGGAGGCGCGAGCTCTTGCCTCAGACACAGCCAAGGCATTTGATCGGGCGATTCCGTTCCCAGCTTCGCCAGAAAAACAGCATATGCACAACATCGTCAAGGCCGCTGTCCAGAAATCTATAGATGTCGGAAACAAGCTACTCGGCCTCGCCATTCAAGAGGTCTATCGTGAATCTTTCTCTAAACCCCTCCTGGTAGATTTGCTTCAGGGCATTCTTGATCATACTTCGACACCCGATGATATTCTGCTTTTCAGAGAGTATATTGGCGAGGCAAAGAAGCGCATCAAAGCTGAGGAAGCTGCCTCAAAAAAGAAAAAGCGCTCGAGTGAAAGCAAAAAGAAATCTGAGCCAGCTCCCGAGACGGTTGCACGTCCTTCTATTGAAACCCAACCTCTTCCACGAAAGCCAAAGATTTCACTCAAGATGACCAAAAGCACAAAAGCTGCGCCTACTCCAATCGACAAGCCAGCACCTTCTCCGGCCGTCTCCAAACCGCGCACCTCGAGTATGTCAAGCTCTTCGTCTCTTTCGTCACTTACGTCAATTGAGGAGGATACGCCTATGCCTCCATCGGGTACCTATCCTAAGCTCACACTTTCTGGTACTGCTGATTCGACTACTCTTGCCGCCCCTTCAGAAGCAAATGGCACCATCAAGCGCTCTTCAGCAGAGGCAGGAAACGATGAGTCCGATCGTGTTTTCCAGGCAAAAAAGCAGAAATATGATGAGACTGTCAATCGTGATGCACCTACTGAAGAAAGTCACGTACGCCCAGATCTATCCGCAATCCCCAAAGTGCAC
Organism: Aureobasidium sp. P6; assembly: GCA_003992365.1. Lineage (NCBI taxonomy): Eukaryota > Fungi > Ascomycota > Dothideomycetes > Dothideales > Saccotheciaceae > Aureobasidium > Aureobasidium sp. P6. The sequence continues at coordinate 71,448 of RZIQ01000065.1, read as the reverse complement.
AAGAACCTGATCGTGCCACCCGTGCAACTCACCGCCAACGGCGCACACAGCAGAGACGTTTCAACCGACGCTGCCTCGCCTCTGACTGACATGTCATCGCCGGTCTCATCTACGTCCCGAAGGAACACGCCAAAAAGAGCTGCCATACCTGCCAAGCTGTTCAAGAAGAAGGCCAAAACCAAGCATTCGTGAGTGATCACCATTTCCAAGAATGTGCACATTGCAAACTCCCGCACTTTCTCATGTCACGTGTCGACGAACATGAATGTCAAAATGCTAATCTCATTCTAATATACAGGCCGGTCAAAAAGCAAGCACAAGGGCAAAGCGCTGACGAGGACGGAACTAGCCGCAGAGCCAGCCCCAGCGGTCCTGATGCGAATGAAGAGGTATGAGTCCCTTACCATCACTCACTTCCTATTGTCCCTATTGTCCCTATCATCTCTATTAACCATTTTGATGACATCTTTTCTTCATGCTTTTTTTCTTTGGATCTTAATCAACACGAAAATGTCTTGCAAAATGCATCTACTGACACCCCCGCCTCAGTCTGACAACAACGACTTCTGTGCAGCTTGCAACACAAGCGGTTTCCTCCTTTGCTGTGATGGCTGCGATAGCTCGTTCCATCTTCATTGTCTTGACCCTCCTTTAAGTCAGGATGCGCCCGAGTTGAACGAGCCTTGGTACTGCTTTGGCTGCACCGCAAAGCGCGCGCAGCCCCAGAGGCATTCTCGAGGTCTCTTTGCTGCGTTACTCTCTAACTTGGAGAAGCGCAACCCTTCTATCTTCGCACTCCCACAGGAGATTCGCGAGTATTTCGATGGCGTTGCTACTTCAAAGGACGGCAAGTTTGTGGAGCAACTTGCTACCAAAACTCGGTAAGTTATCGCCCCTGCACCCCGCGACAATATCATGGCAACGCTTGTCGCTCAACAGCACTCACGCGAGATATGCAACTGTACAACCGATAATGTACTAACTTTCATAACAGACGAGGTGCGGGATATGAAGAGCTGCCTGATCATTTCAAAACAAAGGATGCTAAAGGCCAAGCAATCCTATGCTACAACTGTTCTCAATCCTCTCTTGGTCGACGCGAGATCATCACTTGCGACCAGTGCAGCGCCCATTGGCATCTCGACTGTCTGGATCCACCCCTTGCTAACGCACCGTATCGTGATCATACCGGTAGAAAGATCCGTGACTGGCTCTGTCCACTTCATGCCGACCATGTTCTCCGCCAAATGGAGGTCCCCCGTCTCGCTGACCGACAATTCCAGAGGGAACGAAGGGTCTACATGCGCAGACCTCGTGGCGCAAAGATCGTTGACACTGCTCTGAACCGAGACTTCATCAACGATGGTGTGATCGAGATAGCTCCTGACTCGAGCGACGAAGATGAGTCTGAGTTCGAAGAAGTCGATGTGTCTGGTGTCGTCTACCGTCTTCCTGAGAAGGGCATCAAGCTCGACTTTATCGACAAAGTCAGACGGTAAGTAATTATCCATCCGCTGAATGCCTCCGTATCTGACAGCTTTTCAGCACTCGGGCCGCTACACAGTACTATGAAAATCATTCTGCCTATGCTCGTCCGAATAAGAGAAGAGCGCTGAGTCGATCCGAAAGACCCGAAAAGGACAACTTCTTCCGCCGCTCATTTGCAGAGCAACGGACTGCGCTTGATCTAGTCGGTCTTGCCAACCAGCAAGCTGACCTCGACTTCAATGGTGACCAAGTTAGCAACCTGCTCACCACTCTCATTGTAAGATCTCCCTCCTTGATCAATTTTGAACTGCAGCTGACTATGTACACCAGGCCGAGGCTCCAGCAGATGTAGTTGAACAGATGATCGAAGCTGAAAAGGAGACAAACGCATCAGACACGACAGGTCCGCCTTCGCCCCCGGCATCAGATCAACATGCCGAGCAAAGCGCAGCACAGCAGCGCAAGACACTGCAGTTGCTCCAAACACTTATCGCAAGAAAGCTTGCTGCCTTGCCTGACCAGTGATCTCATTCAGGTTTCCTCCCTGACGTGAGACGACTTTTGGTTTTCAACAAGTCCGCGGATACATGCTCACAAGTCCAAACAAGTCTGTCTGCAAATGTCTTCTCAGCGGCACGTAGCTCATTCTTGAGCGGAAGATGCTTGCTGCTATTGATTGCGAAAAATGATGCGAGGAAGGCCTGCCGAACTCGACTCGTTCAAAATACCCTCTTCAGGTGACGCTTTCGTTCAAGAGTCTGCTGTCATCTCGGGTACGGGTGTTGTGGATTCGGTAATGCAAAAGGGGCAGAGTGTCTGGTAGGAAGAAGAAAACACATTTTATCATAGCTAGTAATTCGCTCGGTGCGCGACGCAATAACCGAAAAGGCACCTTTCCCTCTTCTTGATGAATTGTCAGTGAATTGTGTCTGTGATCGACTGTTAATAATACTTTCGCTTGCTCGTCTGGTCGACTGTCAGTCTTGCTGACTGCGCGGTCCACAGCCCCATCAGGGACACGGTTCGCAGACCGAAGAGCATACTTGAGAATCTCTGTAGCTTCTGACGGTATTGTTTCTCCGTGCTTGCGTCCGCGGCACGTAACCTCGCGTATCATATGCTTTTCGACGTTGTTGATGTCGTAAATGCTCAGCTGCTTACTCATCGTATATTGAAATGGGGGTCAAGCAGCTGAGATTCTGAGTTGCTGTCTTTTAACCAGTTTCTCATCACCACATCCGGTCTCGGCGAGTCACGGATAGTAAGAATCGAGTAGGTGTATTCGTCATGGATAAATGACAATGCTTTGCACCGAGCCATTCGATATAGAGAAAAGAGATCGTAGTGACAGTATGAAGGAACAGGGTCGCACTCTCGACGACCGACATGATCAACCAACGGCGCGAAACAGGTGGAGAGATGGAACAACTCGAGATTGGACAATATGACACTATGATACGGCGATACTTCTACGCCAATCCATGCCTCTTCAACCTCGAGGGAAGAGGACTTGCACGCCATCAAATCCCACCTTGCAACCTATTCTCGGCGGCAAGCGAAAAGCCCGTCTCCATCTTTGGCTCCTCGCGCAACGTGGACCCCTGGCTCCCCAAACTAAACACTTTGTGCATATCCGGACTCTTTGGATTCTGCCTGCTGATGTTGCTTTTGGTCAGATGCAGGTTCAAGCCTTCTTCGCCGTCTTCGTGGAAGGCGGCGCCTTTGCCAATCTTGTGCAGACTATCTCGCATGAGCAGTTCGTAGTAGGCGGTCGCGAAGAGGGTGGCGGGGATGTTGACGAGGATGGATATCCACGAGTAGTTGTGGTAGGTAAAAGCCTCGCGGCCGAAAAAGATTGCGGCGACGATGCGCGTGCCGAGGTCGCGAGCCATGTTTGTGCTGATGGTGATGTCGGCAAAGGACCACACCATGACGCTGTACGCCAGCCCGATCGCCCAGGGTGCAGCCTGAGGAGAGACAAAAGGGTTGGCTGGATCCAGACACGCCCAGATGATGACACCAATGTACGAGTCGACGAAGAATTCAATCATGAAGAGGTAGCCGAGATTGGTCTGTATGGGACCCGGGAAGGAGCAGAAGATGCTGGCGGGCCCGCCGTTGAAGACTGTGCCTTTGCCGGCGGCGATGGTGGCGGCGGAGTAGGCGGCGATCTGCTCGTGGTACTGGCCGTAGACGAAGAGGCCGGCCATGAAGGCGCCAAAGACTTGAGCCAAGATGTAGTAAGGGACTTTTTTCCAAGGGAAGCCTTGCCAGGTGGCAAAGCATATCGTCATGGCTGGATTGAAGTGACTGTGAGATGATATGAGATGATGATGTTCCGAAGATTGTAGAGAAGGCGAAAGTAAAACTCACCCTCCTGAAGTCGAGCCGCAGGTGATGATGGCAAAGGCAATGCCGAAGCCAAATGCAAATCCGACTTGAAGCAAACTTCCAAAGGCAGGGTTGGTTTCGTTCAGGAGAAAAGAAGCAGTCGCGGCGATACCAGGGTAGACATAGAAGAAGACTCCAGTTCTGAAGAGAGAGTATGGTCAGCATCTCGACCATGTGTATTCTGAACGTGTGAAATAATAGACTGCTAACTCGTGGTGCATGTGGGAGTTTTACATACGCTTCTGCCATCATCTCACGAAGCCATCTTGGTCTTGCTCGTTCGAAATCGAGCTTGCGTTGAGAAACCGCCTTGGTCGAAACGACATGGCGTTCATAATGCTTTTGAATGGCCTCCGTAGCACCTAACTCAAGGTCGTTGGTGTGCAATCTTTGGATGTGAGATAGGTCCGACATGGTAGAAAGATGTCAACACAACAGCAGCAGAAGCTCTGCGATACCAACTCTTGGAGAGGGGTGATTGGGCATCATATACCCTACCCTTACCGAGGTACTGGTAGAAGTCCTTCCTCACTGTCGGCCAGCAGCCCCTCACTTTAACAATGACCAGACTGTATCAAGTAAAATTGAGACGTGCCGGACGGATCTGTCGGCCTCGCGAGGATCGATGCGTCTGCAGGAGGCGCGGCCTGGGGGAGAAATGTTCCTTTTGTTGGGGTCCTCAGATCATCACTCCGCTATTGTATATCTCTAGGGTTACAAGATGCGATACCTAACAGGCACCACGAAGGTCATCATCTGAAAACAGCCTTACAGCTTGATATTGCCTGTCAAAAGTCTCCTCTAACCGTGTAGGTTTTCAGCAGGTCACAGTTGGAAGAACAAGCTCACCAAGAACCTACTACAAGCCTTGAGCCTCATCGTCTAGAGAGCGCCGACATGTGTAGACACGGCTAGTCTTGCTGTAATGGTGACATAGCTTGCGTAGGTGGAAAGAGGGGAAGTCAAGGTAGCGTACTGGAAGTATTGAGATCCGATAAGTCCGGGATAATATTGGTATAGCAAGTGGCGACAGGATACCGAGGCATGCGGCTCAAGTTGTGTTACCTGATCTAGTGTATATAGGAACGTTAACGGAGAAGCCCCGCTCAGTGGACGGATGCGCGAAGATTGTCGTGATGTTTGGGGCCCCGCGTGGGGTGCATTAGTCGTGGGGTCATTGTCTCGGGGCGAAGCGGCTTGAGGTGACAAGAATAGGCGGGAGAAATGATGCCCACCAACGCAAGACTCGAGTTCGCTGCGGCGACTAACAGAAAGGCTTCCCATCTATCTGCACTAGTTGTCATATCGAGGGCATTGATCTAGGTACGTTCGGTATTAGTCAAGCAGAAGCTCATCCATGACGATGAGGAGCATCGTGCGGCAGTAGACAACAGGGACGGTGAAAACGTTAGTAAGCTTATTGGTCTAATGGGTATCTTGAAGAAAGAAGCAAGGTCATAAGCATATCATAAGCCATGAATGTTTGGCGAAAGCCGAGAGGTTCGCAGGTGCGCGAAGAGTCCGTCTCCTTATCCGTAAGGTAAGCACCATTCAGTCTTCCTCATCACTTGTCGCGTCGTGGTTCTTCTTCTCATACTTGAATTGGTTAAGCTTGCTTGAGTTGGGAGCGGGCTCGGGTCCTACATCGACTGTCTCGGCCTCGGCTTCATCCTGATCCGATGCGGAAGCCTGAGAAACTTCCTTGGAGCCGTAGTTTGGACGAGGAAGGTCTTGACCTTTAGACTTGAGAGCTGCTTCGAGTTTAGGAAGGACTTGTAGGAAGGCCGAGAATTGTTCCAACGAGAGTGAGATGCCCTGTGAGACTTAGCAGGCAGTTTTGGAGAATCGAATCTTGCTTAGACACCTTCTTCCCAGGCAACATCTTGCCGTCCTTTTCGTAGTATTCGCGGATGTTGACCTAGAGTGAGACATGAGAATGTGTCGAAATCCAGAAGTACAATCAAACTGAACCGACCAGGTGTGCATTCTTGAATTCAGATAAAGTCACACGACGCTTTCCAGAGAGCTAAAGAAATTAGTCAGTGAGTAGGAAGACATGAATATTGTGTAGTACTTGCCTCCCAGTAAGAGTTACCATCATCATCGACTTGCTTGTCCTTTGAGATTGGTTGACTAGTTTTTGCGCGTTTGGAAGCAGGAGCGTCTTCAACAAAACCACCATCGGGATCATAGTCATCAGTCTTGGAGACACGCTTCTTGGACTTGGGAGGCATGTTGCTGATGAATTGAGCTTATCGAGATATATCAGTTGGAAGCCGTGGAAGACGTGAAGCGCGAGACGTGAACAAACGCGTGGTCGGCAACGTCATATACCAAGCTTCAGAACGCAAGAGCTGTCCGAAACAACATCTGCTGATTGACCGTTCTTTTTGCAAGACGTCGAACAACCAGGTATGGGTCAGTGTAGATACAGATACACTACTAGACGAACCGTTAGATGAGATGTCTAACATCCGGATAGGGTTGAACTAATCCTGAACATGTCGACGGCGAAACATTGCAGAGTGGAGTGGTCTTGTGACATGGAACGTTCTATACTCAGACCAGTCCCTGCAAGTGGTCATCATGTATCTGTAGCAGGAGTAAGCCTTATTGGAGATGATCTTTAAACAACTACTTGCACTATCGCACATCCAACACAGCGAATTTGGACAGGCGTAAGTGCTTGTAATCTTTCAACAACTTCACACGGTCAGTCCACGCCTGTGGCAGCATTCGAGAAGCAGTTTCACTGTGCCGATTGCCACCAACAATGATGACGAGGGCGTCATGACTGGCCAGCAAGTCACGCTAGACGATGGCAAAGACAGCGATTACGGGTCCGACTTTGGTTCAGACGACGAAGCAACTCTCTCGATCCTTCTTAGCCACGCCGCATCGCAACCTTCTGCTTCAATAGCCAACCATACTGAAGTCTTGCTGCAAGCTCCTTCGTTGTCGCCATTTGCCAGAGGCACGCGCCGCAAATATGTTGATGACGAGGGCATCGTCTTTGACATGGTCTCGCGCGACGGTCCTGTCGCCCGTCCTTCGATCGAGATCGAATACGACGAGCTCAATCGTACATCTTTCTCCCGTAAGTCACCGTCTCCCCTTGTTGGCTGCACTTCGCCTCATTGCCAACTGATTGTTCGGCTGACCGCTGACTACAGCGCTTTGCAGCTCGTCCAACACCAGATCGCAATTCCGTACCGCCGCGTGAAGCAGAATCCGGACCCGAACAGCCAAATCCTCAAGACACGCGCTCTCCCATTGAGCGTTTTCGGACACCTCCCAAGAAGCCGCTTTCCGTGACGGATATCATATCACCTGCTTGGTGCGAACTACAATACTGGTACAGCTTGACAAAGTATGGAAGGGTCCGCCGTACTGCTGCCATGAAACAGGGGTCGTCAGTCCACAAGGTCCTCGAAGAGCAATCCACCACCGTATTGCCTGTTGACGCCGTACGGCTACTGGTCGAGAAAATTCTACAAGATGAGCTGAAGGCTGCTGTGCCCACAGAGACCGTTCAACAAGTTGTGCAGAAGGCTATGGATCAGGAGAAGCGCTCCGCAGTACCTTTAGACGTCGTCGGCGGACTGATACATCAAGTCTTGGAGAAAGAGAAGCTCGCTCCAGTCGCCGTCAATACGGTAAGCGAGTCAGTACACAAAGTCACTGGCGCCCAGGTTCAAAAAGCCGTCACAGTTGATGTCGAGACCAAAGAGGACGCCTTTGGCTTGCGCATCTGGAATATAATCCAGAATCTGCGCAGTCTCAGATCAACGGGAATGGCTCGTGAATTTGAGACCTGGGCTGTAATCGAGGGTCAAGTTGTCAATGGCATAATTGACGAGCTCAGCTACCAACGTCCTGATGAAGATCCCGAGGCAGATATGGCTCAACAGAAAGAGTCGAAACCGAAGAGAGGAAGACCAAAGAAGCAAAAGGTTGCTCCCGAGAATCAAACCAATCTGGATACTTTTTTCGGCGGATCGCAAAAATATGAAGGCGATGACAGTGCTTGGCTTGGAAACCCCCATGTCGATCGCAAAGTTTACATTACAGATGTCAAGACTCGTGGTTCAAGAAGCATGCCGAAAGGCGAGGTATCATTTCGGCCTACTTCAATGCAGCTGATGATGTATCATCGAATGCTTTCGCTTCTCGCCTCGAACTCTGTACCCGCAGAGCAAATCTTCAACAGGTACAAACTTGATAGCAATGCTGCTTTCAGCGACATGTTTGTTGCCCAACTAGGCAGTGTCGAATCTGGTTTTGGACACGGACTGGAAGAAGGTTCAGGATTCCGTTCAGAGGGACACGACACGATCGATGAATTGCTCGCACACAACAGCCTCGATCAACTCTGGAGCTTGATGATATCCGAGTTTCAGCTGACCATGCCTTTTCCCAACAAGCCATCATTACCTTCTCCAATCGGCGATGTCCTGAGGGCTGAATTCAGAGCATCTGGCAGCGGTTCAGTCATAGGATCGAAGACCTTTGCCTACGATGCCGAACAACTCAACACATACCTCAAGAAGACGATGGCCTGGTGGAACGGTGAACGGATGCCAAAGGGTGTAGAGATCGAAGAGGCTTTCAAGTGTAGAATGTGCGAATTCGCCGAAGTATGCACCTGGCGCAAAGACAAGATCGAAGAAGGAGTACAAAAAGCCAGGCTACGGAACCAAGGCAAGAAGAAGAGCGACGTTTGAGCGTATCGCCAGCGTGTCTCCAGCTGAGGCTCTGCCAACGATTTGGAAAAAGTAAGATTGTCATCCTGATAGTATCGGTATACGAGCCTTTGGGTATCGTATGCAAGAGTCATGCGCCCGTCGTACCACGCACGACATCGTTGAATGTCAAATGTCGGAACATGCACAAAAGCGCCTTTTCCCGTTGCGAACGTATGTACCATGGCCATCGAACCACTTCGGTATGCATGGCGGATAAGCACATAGGGCTGTACAAATTTTGATCATCACAACAAAAAAGAACAATGCTCTCTCCTTCTTCCCCATGGCGGAGGATGCTTCGGTCCGTCTACCGAAACGAACTTTTTTCTTCCCACAGTGCCCAACGGCGATGGCGGAGAGGAGACAATTTACTTGCTACCGGCTGCCACGGTAAGATTGCGCAAGATGGAGTGTGAGAGAATGAAAAGTTGCATCCTTCAGAGATCGAGACGAAATGTCTCACAGGACGTGGCTTGAAGGAACAATATGACCGATAGCTGGATGGAAATCCTTGGAAAGGTTACGAGCTGGACATCAGGCCGTACCATGGACTTGGTATTGGTGACGATGATAGAATGGTAATTCGTACCGAGAGTACAAGTGCCTTGTACCATCTGTCTCCTTTGAAGTTTGGCAAGTTTTGACTATACAGTAGAGCTGTCTCATACTCGCTCGCTGTACTTGACGTGGACGGCGTAGTGCTCGCGAGTATGTCCACCATTTCCACCTCGGCCGGCCGAGTGCACTGCTGTAGCTTAACCAGGGTATCGGCTCCATGGTAACAAATACAGAAGGCCTTCAGCAGTGCGCAAAAGGTACACGCAAACTACAGCCACAAGATAATGCTTTCAACCAAGAAACCGACATCTCTTGAGCATGAGCGATGATCAGAAGTGAACAATGACCGCGATGCTATAGCAACCAGAAACAATGCCCCCGCCCTGAACAAAGCTCTTTTTGTATTTGACATCTGCATGCTTGCCTTGACGCCTAAAAAAGCTCGACCTTCAAATCTGCAACTCCCCACGTTCTGGGACCATCAGCATAAGATAGAGTTTATGACCTGGCACTATTCCAAGCAGCCCGTGTGGGATTTTTTTTATACATGGTTGATTCAAGCGGAGAGTCAGACCAGTGGAGAAGTGTCAAAAGATCAAGTTGCAAACAAACCACCTAGGACAACTTTCAAAGCCCTAAACAATGGGACCGCTCAATAGCTCGTATATCACGTATACTGTGAGAGCCGTTGAGAAAGATGTGGCTTTCCTTCTCATCTCCTCTGGCCGGCCACGTTGGTCAACTGGGCAGTGTAGTCAGGCCGGCCAAGATGGTACGCAAAGAGCATAGGGCCATCTCTTGGAGATCGGCTGCAGGTCTGTCGGGGGGACCTGCGTCTTGAAGGAGCCGGAAAGCGGTGAGGCAGCAGAGCACAGCACAGCAAGTGACAGAGACGCACCGTGCGTGGGTCTGGGGGTGGGAAGTGGATTCGTGCTTTTCTCGCCTCTGGTCTTTGTGTTGCGTTCGCGCCATGAACTTTTGTTTCCCACGAGGGTGGTCGCTAAAAGTCGCAAGACTCGGAAATAACGGATTGGAGATGCCAGTAGAATGAACATGTGCTCTTGTGGCCTCGGACGAGAACATCCAGGGCTTTTTTCTTCGAGTCAGAAACACAATGTTATGATGGAAGCGTTGAGAAGTTGACGAGCACGAGATGTGGATTGCGAGTCAGCAGTTTAGAAGAGTATCAATTGTACGGATGTGTATCCGCAGAGCCCCCCCCCTTTTGTTCTCGTGGTTGCCCGGGATTCGATTGCGCGCCAACTAATGCAGCTACATAGCTAGACTGCTGTGTATAAACAGGGAAAAACTCTCTTGAGTCAATGAGAATGAAACTGAAGCAGGAACCACACCAGGGTATTGGTTACAACGGTGGATGTACACAGCTCGCAAACGGTACGTAGTCGGGCAGGTCACTCGACTTTCCCCTTGATGACCGTTTTCTTGCCGAGCAGCCTCCTGGTTTCAGAGCTAGGTGGTATTAATAGACAATCGGACAATGGTGCTTGTTGAAGATGTGCAGAGTCTCGCAACTTCAATTTCCAAGGCGGGAAGCGGGCAGGTCTTGTCCAAGGCGGTGAAACACAGTGCTACTTTGATAGTGGGAAGAAGGCTGTTTAACTAGTTCCAGCAATTCTATCGTGTGGGCATTGGCATCTCTTCAAATCTTGATCTGGTCGACCCATCAGACGACGGAGTAATAAGTCAAAATCATTCAAGGAGATCATCAGGGCAAGGTAATGAGGGGCCAACGGCAGTGCATCGTTCAGCTGGAGGAGGCTGGACGGTACTTATGGCTAGTGAGTAGTGAGCCGGTTTTATGCAATGATGGTCCGACTAAACACTTTGATTGTAGATGCCAAGTTGTGCAAGGGGGGAAAAGAAATGCAATATGTAGTCAGTTGTGGGTGAATAAGCAAAGATATGTCTTGTTTGTTTATATACAAGAAGCATGGACCACCAGCACCCAGTCGGGCTTCTGCCTCGAACAGCAAGATGGACAGGCTACAGCGGTAATTTGACGTGCGTGAAGCAAGTGGACCAGAGTTCGTACGTGTCAAGAAAAAGAGATTGGTCGTCATCGGGCTCGTTGTGCACATTGTGTCGTTGCGAAAGTGGTGGACTAAGTAATGGCAGGGCCGTGCAGGCAAGCGCCACAGATGGGGCATGGGCACCAGGCAGCATGGGCCGCCCTTTCCTCTCGCGCATGTTCCTGCCTGTCTTGCCTGTTGTTGCGCCCATCTTTGACACGACTTTTCCATTCTTCCTCTCCCGAATTGCTCCTGTCCTTTGCAATCGCATCCCTCAGGAAACCGCCATTGCAGTCCCGAGCTGTAACCAAACTTGCTTAATCAACCTCACTCCCCCATTCTCCGCTCTCGACGCGCCGGACCACGCACACGCACACGCATACGCCGCCTGCCTACCTTGTTTACATTTTGCGACCATCGACGCTCAAACACCGCAACGTCGCTAATTTCCATCAATACTCGAGTCCTGCGATCGCCCTTCTCTGCTGCTTGCACGCCTATCGTCTATCCAACAACCGTCCGTGTGTCTGTGTCTCAGCACACCTGACTGCGACGCCGCCGATCGCGTCTGTCGCATCCGTCCTGCATACAGCCTCACCCATCTCCGAGTGCAGCGTGTTGATGGCAACCTAGCTCTGTACACCGTCTCGCTTCGCGATACAAGCTCTCTATCCTTACAATCCTCGGGCTTCCACCTCTGACGCGCCTCGTGTCGACCCCCCACTCACAGACTGCCCGTCATCCTGGCCATGGACTTCGAATACTCTCCCCACCGCTCAGCTGGAGGAACTCTCCACATGCTCTCACCGACACATCCGCAATATTCGATCGACGCGTTCCCATCCATCAAGCAAATCCGACGTTCCTTATCACGTTCTCCCTCAAAGCCGTCGCGTTACCATCTCGTCTCCAGGTCTCCCAAGAAATCTCCTCCACGGTCCGGTCTATCGCGAGCACTGAGCGCTAATACTGGAGCCGATTCCTCTCTGAAGAACAAGTTGCTGTTGCGACGCAACGCTCCCGTACGCGCCAACGCGCGCAAGGAGACACCGCACACATTGAGACGCGCCCTGAGCGACGCCAGCAGCCAGGCCAACGCCGCAGCCATGGAACTGACTCAGCAACCTACCCCCAGCGACCAGGAGAACTCTTATCTGACTTCTCCTACATCGAGGCATCTCGAAGTCCCTCGAGACACCCGTTTCGAGGTCGACGATGAACCCATCAAGTTCGATTTCCTCAAGGGTCGTAACAGTATGTCACTAGCCATGAACGGAACCCCTGCCAAATCGAGCCCTTTGAAGCGCAGCGATGGGGTCATGAACCTCGATCAGGCCAACCTTGGTAGCCCTAGAGCAAAGCGACGCAGCTTGCATAGCGCCTCTCTCGGAGTCGATTTTGATGTGTTCGAACAGGCTTTCGAAAGCGCCAACAACGACTTTAGCGACGATGAGCCTTCAGCCGTGTCACCTGTGCGCCAAAGATCTCCCCAGCGAACCAAGCCTTTCTCTCTCAGGCGAACCACTCTACAACAACGAGTGGTTGGGACACCCCGAGCTAGGCCTGCCTCGGACCTCAGTGAATCTCCCAGTGGCCACTCAAAGGCACGCGCTAGAATGTCTCTTGATGGTTCGCTGCCACTCCGAGGCCTCGAGCCTTTAATCCATCTCCCGCCTCCAGAACAAAAGACCATCTCTCGCTCAGCACCGAAACCCCACCCTCTTTCCAAGGCACTGAGCCCCTCATCCTCTGCATCAAGTCTCGGTGAAGACACGCCACGTTTGTCTCCCAAGAAGCCTCAATTCTCTCGACCGTACCCCGGCTTTTCCAAGAGTCTGCCCATCGGTGCGCTCAGACCTAAGCCGCACACCGACTCCAGTGGCTCGAGCGACTCGTTCGAGACACCAGAAGCCTTCAAGATGGCAAAGCCTTTGCCACAGGCTTTCATGTCGACCGGCTTGATCTCTAAGCGTAATCGAAATGTCGACCTCCCCCAGTCTTCATTTGGTAGCAGCATGAACATGCCCGACACACCCTCGAAAAAGACAGTTTTGCCTCATATCGGTGGTGGCACACCTGCTCCCGCAGCCAACTTCGGCAAGTTTTCTCGTCCACTCCATGAGTTTGGCTCCCCCACAACGCCCTGGAGCCCGCATCCTGTCCAAGCATCTCCAGAGTCATTTGGCAAGGGAGTCAACATCTTCGGTCTGGGCTGCTCTTCTGGAAAGTCAAACCGAAGAAGCAGCTTTCTTAGCATCGCCGACGAGGACTTGTCTAAATCGCCCTCTGGACATATGGACGTGCAAGCAAGTGGCGATGAGATGCCGCCTACTCCCACCAAGGCCGCCTCGTCAGGCACAACCACCATTCGACCTACATCCAAGGGCAAGGGAAACAGCTTACGAAGCTCCTTGTTTGGACGCCGATCCTCGATTGCGCCTGACACCTTCAACCCACCAAGTGGTGAGGACCAGCAGCCGTCGATTGACAGTAAGTATATTTCATCAACTACTCCTACTTCGGAGTCCAAGGCCAGTGGCACTTCGGCTCCATCTCTTACTATTACTCCATGTGGCTCGCCATCTTCTCCTTCTTTTGAACAAGCCATGAGTCTCAGGCAGTCTCATCGCAAATCTTGCCCATCTCCTCTTACTCTTCGATGTCGGGAATTTCCTTCTTTTTCTTCTTCTTCTACCTCGTCTGCAGGAGATACTGAAGCGAAGCAACTATTAGCAGTCACACCATCCAGCCGCTCGAGTTTCATGGACTCAAACATTCCACCACAGACACCACAAGAGAGCTTCACTCCTCCGGACCCAAGCGGCCTATCTATCTCTGGCGAACATCGTGCACCGGTCTTGTTTGGTATGAGCGGTCTCCAAAGTTCAAACAGCTTCCCACCTGCCACCCCGACCGGACCCAGAGATTCTGGACTCAACTTCGGAGCTAGCATCAGACCTGGCACTTTTGGGGCCTCAATGTCGGGTTTCTTCGCAAACGACGTCGACACATCTCTCACTTCCCGATTCGAGAACGTCCAGGCCATCGGCATCGGCGAGTTTTCTCAAGTCTACCGTGTTCAAAAGCCTGTTGCAGGCAGCCCGGCTGCCCGACACGACTTCACACGTAAGCTTGGAAATGTGTGGGCTGTGAAAAAGTCAAAGAAGCCGTATCTTGGTGTTAAGGATCGCGAAAACAAGATGAGAGAAGTCCACGTTCTTCAGGCTCTTCGTGGCAACGAACACATCCTCGATTTATGCGATTCTTGGGAATCAAAGAACCACCTCTACATTCAGACTGAGTTCTGTGAGAACGGCAATCTCAAGGATTTCCTCACTCAAACAGGGTTCAAGGGACGACTGGACGACTTCCGTATCTGGAAGATTCTTCTTGAAATGTCTCAGGTATGTGCTCACGCAAGGCTGCTTTGTTGTAATTTGTTTTAACATTTTTATAGGGCGTCAAGTGCATTCATGATGCGGGATTTATCCATCTTGATCTCAAGCCAGCAAATGTGCTGATCGATTGGGAAGGAGTCCTCAAGATCGCAGACTTCGGCATGGCTACAACATGGCCCGCGCCCAGACATATTGAAGGAGAAGGAGACCGCGAATACATCGGTCCCGAGGTGCTCTCTGGCAAGTTTGACAAGCCTGCTGACATTTTCTCCTTGGGGATGATCATGCTCGAAATTGCTGGCAACATCGTCCTTCCTGACAATGGCCTGCACTGGCAAAGACTTCGCAGCGGTGATCTCAGCGACGTTCCTAGCCTGACTTGGAGCTCTGAGAATAGCCTTCCCAGATATGAGTCAGGCGAGCCCATTGTCGACGACAACGAAGAGACGATTCGCTTTGACGATGATATGGACATGGGCAACCAACCCGCCAGCCACACCTCTAGAAGACGTGAGCTGGCGCAACCGCCAAACTTTATGATCGATCCAACCGACAGCGAAGCGCTCGACCGAGTGGTTGAGTGGATGATCTGCCCATCTCCTGAACAGAGACCGGTCATTGACGAGATCATTGGCTGTGGTGGAGTTCAGTGGGTGGAACAGAGGAGACGAGCAGGTGCTACGATATACGAGGGCAACTGGGGACCGGCAAATGATGTCCTCAACGCTAGCCACGACATTGACATGGTCGACATCTAAAGCTTGTCCACGATTTGAACCAAGGGTAACAGACCCTTTCCACCAAATACGGCCAACAGGACAAATGTGGCGACGAAGAAGAAGAAGAAGAAGAAGAAGAAGAAGAAGAAGTCACTCTCTGAAGAAGAGGATTTACAAGCAACAAATCGGTCTTTCACTCTCGAGGTCTGATCCTCCTCCTACGCATCATCAGACTTGAATCAGTAACGACGGCACGATTTATTCCCAGGAACCAAGAGTTCCATTCTCCTGCATGCTTTTTTTTTGTTTCACCTTGCTTTTCTTTTTGGATGCTTGTCTTATCTCTATTATTCTGTTAACGACGGATGAAGTTCATCCAAGAAAATGGCCGGTTTGGCATTGCTTTTTGAGTTCTTTTTAGCTCAATTTTTTTTTAACCGTCATCATTGCTCGGCGATTGGTCTATATGGATTTTGGCTCATGGGATGGCGGAAAATACCAAATGGCGTTGATCATGGGATACATGGGAATTCTTTCTTGGTTTCACGTAGCGAGCGAGCGTGTGGTTGCTGTCCACGTAGCGCAGGCGTTGAAGTGGCATAGGAGCACATGTCAGGTGTCAGTGGATGGAAGCCACACACAGGCAAGGGGAGATTATTGGGCGCGTAGCTGATATAGCGACAATGGGACGATTTGATATGATGAAACACGATGGCTTGTGCTTTTAAGCGTGTCGAGGGGGTGATTACTGTTGTTGTGTGATGGAAAGTCGGTGTATATGCTTTGCCAACAGGTATGAGGATATTGGGAAAGGTTTGTTTCCCTGAGGAACAAGACCAAAGGGAAGCCGGGATGCTTATGAAAAGGGGCCATGTACTAGGAATATAGTTGTTCTGGAAGATTGGTCGAACAAAACGGAGCGGAAACTTGACGCAAGCGATGGCTGATGGCTGATGGCTGGTGCTTGGCAGAGTCGACGGCATTATGACATGGCAGAGGCCAAAGTTGATTGCTTTGTCAACCCCCTTGCGGCGCCCATGCATCTGGCTGCCTTTGTCTCTTCTAGTCCACGTTTCACCAAGGCAGATCGATATGCCGTTTCCTGTGACTGTCGTCCAACAAGCCTGATCACCAACTGCCCGCTACCCACCACCCACCACCCACCACGCACAACGTGACCATGGCAGACGCCCACGGAGCGCCTCGCAGCGCATCCAGCAGAGACAGCAGCCCCGTCACGGTGCGACATGCCTCGTCCTCGTCGATACCCACGCTCCGGAAACAGGCCTCGGCCACCTTTGCTCCCTCGGAAAGCCCCCGCTCCTCGAGAAATCCGTCGCCGGTGCGCGCAGCCATGCGCCAACACGGCACTCCTCCAGCATCTTCTGTCCAGAACAGAACAGGCGTCTTGAGGTCTCGTCAGAGCAGCCATGACACCAGCCCACACCGCACTCCGGCTTTGTCCACACCAACCTCGACCCTCCCTTCGGCCGCTGCCATCCAACGTGCCCTCTCGGCTGCCAGCATACCGCAACTTCAACAGACACAGCAGGCTCAGTCTCCCGCTTCTGTCACCGACGCCGTGACCAGGCTCACCGCTCAGAAACGCCCCCTCGGTCCTACTTCTGGTGAAAACACTCCGACGTTTGCGCCTCAGTCTCCACGCCTCAAGTCTCCCCCTCCTTCGTCTGCTCGCTCTCGCAGAAACTCGGCTCTGTCGCAGAATCAGAAACCCGCTCCTCCTTCGATTGTCGTCGAGCCTTCGTCCACTCCGTCCGAAAACACCATCCTGAATGACGGCCTCAAGGAAGAGCCCATTCAATTACAACCGCCGCCATTGGCAAAAGCACCGTCGAGGGGTCCCAGCGGTCCTAGGCCTGTCCTGGAAACAGTCGTCGAAAATACAGGGCCCAACAGTAGTACCGACTCGAAAGGGTATTGTCTTGATGGTAGATTCGGAATCGAGCATATAAGCTTACGTGGTATGCAGGGCCAAGGCGCAATCTGATGAGGACGGGCCTCCAACCGTCCGTGGTAAACCCAAAGATAACCATGGAGAAGCCTCATCCAAACTCGCAGAGAGCGAAAGCGATGCTAACATGAGTGACGGTCGAGGCCGTAGAACGAGCCAAAGTTCAATGATTCGTCCCAAAAATGTTGCAGCCATCAAATCAGGATATTCAGGCCTCGGCTCTGGCAAATCACGCCCTTCAGAAGGTACTCGAAACATGACTGTCGAGACCGAGACTGTCAGCTCCATACCACAATCGCAGATTTCGACAATCGACCGCTCTACCTTAGGCAGACCCGACTTCAATGGCTCCCTCCGCATGAAGCCCAGTACCGAAACCATTCGACCGAGAAAGGAGAGAAAGCGAGCGACGCGCAAAGCGCCCTCGATCAATAACGGAACGGGTGTGTTTAATCCCCCATTGCATTTGCATCATCGTTCGTCTGTTGCATCGTTTTCCTCACGTCGCAGAAACATGCCCAATTCTTCTGGCGATCCCCAGTCCTCGATTGAGTCGGCCGATGACTACGAGGACACGCGCTCAGAATCGTCTTTTGCTCACTCGCCTCGTCGCGTTTCTGCTTTTCGTCGCGCTGCTCTGACCTACGTACCATCACACAATACTAACGCATCCATTCGTTCAGCCTCGAGCAAGGCCGACATTTTTGAGGCTAGGGTCGCAAGCGCAGTCGATGAAGCCAATTCGTCAGATTCGGATGAGACGTTCGTGTACGAATCAAATCCACCGGAACCCCAGCACAGGGCGAGTCGACACCATTCACGCACACCGAGTGGAACATCACTTCACAGCCAGAGCGACTTCCGTCATGGCATGCGACCTTATGGCGATCACCGCATTGCAGGCAAGCGTAGTATGAAGTTCTCTAACAATCCATATAGCGTCTTGGACAGCCCGGAAGCTTTGGGCGATGGTACAGTCCGTGCGCATCATGCCAGACACATCGGTAGATTCGGACGTCCTGGCGGCAGCAGTCGTGCTTCTTTGTATGATCCGGAATCACCTTTCACCCAGGCTTCTAAGCTGCGCAGCACGACTTTGTCTGTATCTGAACGCACACCTTCACGACCAGGTACGCCGCGCAGCGTACAAAGTGGCCAACATCGACCTTCCACCTTATTCGGCAATGGCAAGAAAAACGACAGTTCGCATTACGACTTTGAGGGGGAAGGCGCGGACGACGAGCGCACACCTATGCTGGGCAGTGTCAGAACACCCAGAAACCAGCGAAACTATGGTCGGCGGTACAATAGTGACAACAGCATGCGCTCGATCGATTACTATGGCGTTCGCGAACCAAGATCTAGGTTCAGCCGAGTCGGGGGATGTATCTTGAGTCTGTTGGTGGTGTTGATGGTCACAATGGGTGCTGTTGGATTACTGGTCATGTTCAACAAGCCTCTGACCAACTTTCATGTGGACAAGATACAGAATGTCTTGGCCAGTGAACAGGAAATAATGCTGGACCTGTTAGTTGGAGCCGTCAATCCGAATATCTTGAGCGTCACGGTAACAGATATGGACGTCAACATATTCGCAAAGAGCAAGTACGTCAACCCAATCAGCAGAGACGATGGCGCTCTGCTAGCGACGGCACAGCGAAGACGATTGACAGCCAGTGGAGAAGCTGGGGGTACTCCATGGCAGGATGAGCACGGTCACTGGCACGCTGGCTCGGGTGTGGACAAGGGTACAGATCCTATCGAGGGTGATTCTCAAACGATGCTTCTCGGCAGAATTTTACACTTTGATCAAGCCTTGTGCTTCGAGGGGTCACCGATCAAACGACACACGCACTATTCACTAGGAGAGGTACGACTTGGGCATCCCGGCAACAAAACCGAGAGTGGCGGGTCGGAACGATGGGAAAGAGTGCTGCAGTACCCATTCGAGCTCATCCTTCGCGGAGTGCTCAGGTACCAACTCCCAATGAGCAACCGACAACAGACGGCAGCCATCGGAGCCAGCGTGATTGTTCACCCGGAGGATCCGATAGACAGTCACGGACGCATGCGGCTAGAAAGGGGAGAGGATAGGGAGGAGTGGCAATGGATAGAGGCTGACGACCTGGAGAGCATCGAGACGTTCATGATAGAGCTGGGTTAGGCTTGTCAGAAGATGTGCTCGAGGAGTTTCGGAAAGATTTATGACATTCAAGACCTTGTAGCATTTGAGCGAGTGGGACAACTTTTAGGGATGGGGGTTTTTCGGGTTGAGGTGGTTTAAGGGGAGAACAAGGATGGGTTTGGGCAAGCATACAAAGGAAATGGGAATCAGGGAGGAGTTGATCTGGGACAAGACGATGTGTGGCTCAAGCCTTGTGTTGGACTGTTGGTAGTCTTGTAGAGCAATTGACAAAGAGGTTGATGTGTGCTAAGACATGGATGATGAAGCCAAGTCAACGGGCCGCAGAGCCGCGGTTGTGGACTTCAATTCGTGGAGCTGACTTGAACTGGCTCCAAAAGGAGAGACGCAAACATTCAACAACGACCTCTTATCATCATCGTATTATCGGCATCGCTACTGTCGCCGACTGGCTCGGATCACAACGACACTGACTATGAGTGGATTGCCGTAATCCCGCCGGCACAAGAGACTCGCACGACAGCGGTAGCCACACAGCACCGCCATGGACGGCCCCGACCTCACGCGCATCGAGTCGCTCGACACAAAGATGCACACTCCGTCGACGATGCGCATGGGCGTGCCGCGCATCGACACCGAGCCCCTCTTCACTGCGCTCAAGGCTGCCATTGGCGACTCATGGCCCGAGTACAAGTCGACACTGTCCTCTTTCTTCTTGGGTAACTCGTTTGCTCCACTCCAATTCACTTGTACACAGAGTCGCTGACTTTCCCACTTGCAGGAAAGCTCAACCAGGCCGAGCTGTCCCAAGTCACCGACAGAGTCCTCTCGTACGCACCCAGCGTCTCGTACAACGGCGCCCTGGTCTCGACAGTCCATTTGCACAACAAGATCTTTGGCGCCATCCACTCCAACCTCTTCCGCGACCCTCCACCCGAACCCGTTGCATCATGGGTCCTAGCTACCGATGCCCCGGCCTCGGCTGGTGCCAACAAGTCCGTCTCACAGGGCGGTGGTGACAAGGCCGAAGAGAGATTAAAACGCGAAGTCATGGCTCTGTCTGCTCGCGACAGGAGGAGGATCAAGAGTGCCAAGGACAACTTGCCCGTGATACCGCCAGCGGGTCCCCTACGAGAGAATGCTACCTATGCCACTGCCCTCACAGTACCCATTACATCAGCACAGATACCAGACGCCATTCCCACTACTGCGACCTCGCTCAGCAAGACCAACTGGGACTTGGAAATCCGAAGGCGATATGCCGTGCCTCTTGCCTCGGAGACGCTGGATTTTCCGTCGCGCGCAGACATACAAGCTCGAATCGAACCCATCTGCTACGAAGAGGGTGTAGGTTTGTCAGCAGTACCCATGACATCG
This sequence comes from Aureobasidium sp. P6, assembly GCA_003992365.1. Lineage (NCBI taxonomy): Eukaryota > Fungi > Ascomycota > Dothideomycetes > Dothideales > Saccotheciaceae > Aureobasidium > Aureobasidium sp. P6. The sequence goes on along the minus strand of RZIQ01000065.1, from coordinate 50,627 downwards.
GCCGCTCTTCAGGCCATAGCAGAGCTCGTCGAAGTTGCCACAGAAACCTTTGTCAAGGAGAAACTGACCCAGTGGTTCTCAACCACACGCAGCAATGCACCAGGAGACCTGGGCCCGATCACAGCAAAATTCCGCGCTCAGATGCGCAAAGAAGAAGACGCCGTCGATCGAGGCGAAATCGGAAGGAGCGCAGCGGGCTTCTTGCCTTGCGAGCAGGAGGCTTTGACAAGAAGGGAACCACTCAGTCTAGACGAGGTGCGCATGTCATTGCGCCTAGACGACACACGTCTCCGTCTTGATCCTTTCCTTGGCGAGGAAATCATGGATAACGTCGAAATGGAGATGGTCGATACACCAATGGCTCTCACCAATGGCTCTCACCATGATCCTCTGGAAAGCAAAGAACCCGACGGCGACGCTATGATGACCGATGATGATGACCTGGGCTGGGAAGGTGCAACTGCTGCCGACCGGGATCATATTTTCGGTGTATTGGATTCTGTTCTCGCACCTGGCCCCTCATAGGATATTGGCATTTATCCGCATGCTCTGATGTCACGCAACATGACCGTCTTGATGGCTTCGCACAGCCATCTACCAAATAAAGGTTGGCAGAAGGTCGCAGACGATGGCGGCGATTCTGATAACAGGTCACCCGATCTGGTCGGTCTGCCCGTCGCCGAAGCACGTTTGAATCTCTGATCCAGGAGGTAGACCGACTTCTTTGACTTCGAATTCCTCTTCTGCCGTTGCTGCTGCATCTGATTCTTCTTCCACGCAGTCAGCCCGCACTTGCGGATCGAGTGGTCATCTGCCACCCCTCGATCTAGAACCCGCATCCGCCTTCTTAAATCCAAGCTCCTCTTCTGCCACTGCTGCTGAATCAGATGATCGCCAGCCACAAGTTGAGCCGGAATCAGGGTCCACTTGTTCATCTGCAAGTCCTCGCGCTAACGCCGCTGCTGACTCTGGCTCTTCTTCGAGACAATCAAATCACACTGCTCTGCCGAGTTCTTCTTCCACGCCTGCTGATACTAATGCTCAGCTCTACAAGTGCACCCTAGATCTGGAGGACGAAGTCTCTTGCACTGCTATATTCAAGAGCGCGAATGAACTCGTCCATCATCAGACTTTTGCTCATACAGGCCAGCAGTGGAGGTTCAGGTGCCCAGACTGTGAGCAAGTATGCCTGAACGCTCAAGGTCTTTTCAACCATCATGCGTCACAGCACCCGGAGTTGAGGAAAAGACAGCATACATGTCCGTTGTGCAAGGAACCAGAAGATCATGGGGACAGAAAAGAGCTCAGACGCCACCTCGGCCGCCATTATGGACTCAGAAGTGAACAAGAGTTTATGTTTGCGAGTATCTACTGAGCGTGGATGGTTGGGCATGCGTTTTGCTCGCCTTACACCCCCAATTTTGTGACAACGACTCTGATTGAGATGCGACCACCGACCTCCTATTTTCTTTCTCTTTGATTATTATTAGTCGAAACGAATTGTTAATAACCCTCTTCTTTTCTTTCGTACCAAAAATAATACACTTTTTTTCTTTTTTCTTCCATCTGTAGCACTGCAATATTGTCTTTTTCTTCTGTGATCCCTTGGGGGATCTATTCCAACCAGACGAATGGAAACAATACTTGTTGGCATACACTTTCCACACACAGAACAAAATACTCCATGCGGAACAGGAACACGGCAGATCAAAAAAATCATAGATTGTGTGACGTGGAAGGAAAAAGGAAGGAGAGAGTGAACAAAAGACGCTGTCCTTAAAAAAAATGTTCGACAAAATTCAAATCTAGTCTTGACAAACTTGATTCATTTGGGAAGAACAAACGCAAAAGAAAAAAGAAACACCCAGAAAAAAAATAGGGGAAAAATAAAAAAGGCACCAAGAATGTCCCTTTTGATATTCAAAAAGAGAGAGAGAGAGAGAGAGAGAGAGAGAGAGAGAGAGAGAGAGAGAGAGAAAAGGGGGTTCGTTCCGAACTACATCGCCTCTCGACCTCTGCTCAGCTCATCTCTCCTTCATCTCTCTTCAAGCTCAAGTACTTTTGATCCTGGGCATCAACATCTAGACATAGACGTACTCGACAGCACACCCGTCATCGTTTCCTGACGTAGGCGCAGCAACAGCAGAGGCAGAAGTGGATGTGGAAGCGGCGAGAGTGGTCGAAGAGGGTGCAGTGGTGTATGTGCTGGCAGGACGCGTCATGGTCTGCAGAGTCGTCGGGGCAACCTTAAAGGAAGAGGCGACAGCGACGACCGAGGAAGAAGACAAAGCAGCTTTGGAAGAAGAAGGAGAAGCGGCGGCGACGGAAGAAGCGGAGATAGGGGCTTTGGAAGGAGCTGCCGAGGAAGAAGGTGCTTTGAACGAGACGGCAGCGACTGAAGAAGAAGAAGGAGGAGCAACACTCGAAGATGCGGCAGCAGCAGTGGAGACAGCAGCAACACTCGAAGAAGCAGCAGCAACCTTACCCTCCTCCCCACCAGGTCCTGCCACCGAAGTCGTAATCTCGCCATCCTCAATGTACACACCGCTCCAGAACCAATCCTCCTTTGTCTCGGAAAACTTGAGCACGCCCACATGCCAATCCTGCCCGTTCGAACTCACCGCCGCACCAACGGCTTCTGATTTCTTGACCAGAGCCTCGGCCCCGGTGGAATGATACAGCTCGACCGTCTTTGCCGAAAAGTCGATCCCGTAGGCGAAATTCTGCCATTCGTCCGCGTCGAAATCGACAGAGAATTGTGCTTTGCCGTCCGTCATCCATTGCAGCTTTCCCTCGGACCCGGAAACGCCGTATTTCAGCTCTGTAAAGTGGGATTCGAAAAAGGCGATTTGGTGTTCGGCCGTCGCGTCGGGTGCATTGGTGGCTGATCTCTTCAGACTGAAATGGTAGAATTTCTTGCCCGTGTTGATTGAGGATTTGGTCGAGGGGATGAGTTCTGTGCGCATCATCGTTTGCCCGTTCCAGGAGGATGTGCTGTCGACTGTCAAGCGTAGGCCGTCGGTGGAGGAGGTGTCAGCGGGGTTGGCGTAGGCGGGGCCGATGTTGATGTAGTCGGTTGTCGCGCCCGAGCCGTGGATGTAGTATTGGTATGCGCCAACTTGGTTGTTCCAGGACCATTTGTCGATTTCGGCGGCCGAGTTGGCGGTGAAGCGGCCGTCCCAGAGAAGAGACGCCATGCTGGTACCTGCCAGCAAGGCGGTGCTGAGGGCGATGGAGTTGAAAAACATTTTGTTTGGTTTTAGGGAAATGAATGGCAGTACGAGGTCAACTCGTGTGGGTAATGAGTGTGAAGAAGGAAAGAAGAGTGATTTTCGAGGCTTGCTCAGAGATGATGAAAAGGAGAAGCAACAGAGTCACACAGGAAACAAAGACTGACTTATAACATTTCAAGCAGACATTTCTACGGTTCAATCTATTCGACGGCTAGATTGTGGCTATAGTCAGGCCATGGATTTTTACGGTTGTAGAGGTACGCAGCACGAGATGAAGGGGTTCGATAGAAGGCGTCTGTTAGCGATGTCGACAAAGATGCTCGGAACTCGCCCCGCAGTGGTTTCACATCAGATAGATTGCATCTTACCTACCCGAGATCGAGAGGGAGAATGTCGACAACTTGTGAGCGTGGTCGGTGTATTTTAACATGTTGGATGATCACCAGAAGCTGTGCTCGACTCGACGTATTGAGCAAAGGACATCTGTGGTGAAAGACAGACAGCAAAAGTGCAGATGGGAGGTTCAAAAATTGGGAAGTTTGCCAAGACTTACTATGGACAGCTAAAATAGAGAGGCCGCAATCTGAAACGCAGCAGCAGAGCCGAACTGTTTCCAAGGCAAAGTTTTGGTTAGCCGAGCATGTTGAACAAACAGAGCGATTCACGGATCTCGAAAGGCCGGGATCTTGACATATCAAGCTTGGCATTTGGTCGTCCTCCAAGTGAGCTGTTGTTGTTCATTTCTCGTGATTTCGTGTTCACTGGAACGCCGGTGATTGTGCCAGGGTCCACATGTTCTCCATCTTGTACCTGCTCAGCACATCCTTGGCTTCGCCATCGGTTTCGCATGCCTTGTATGGCATCCAACGTTTGAAAGCACGTTGCTTTTCTTCACCTTCGAAGACGAGTTGACATCTGTTGAATGTATTGTCTTTGAGTTTGCCATCTTCATCAAAAGCGTTGAGCCATGCAGCATTAGCCTCCTGATTGCCCTCACGGACGCTCTGAGGCATGGCATTCTCCGTCCACTTTACGCGATTGAGCATAAGCTTCTTGTAGGCGTTGATGCTGTGTGAGCCGCCTTCGACAATGACTAAATTCATCTTGGGATGGAAGATGGTAATGCCCGTCAGGGCCTGTTGCTCTGCATTCTTGTTGATCTGGAAGCGGTGCTTTCCATAGCTCAAGTTGTCGATCTTGAAGACCAGAAGCCTCATGCCAAGAGTAGCGTCGGCTTCTTGCTGGGCCGCCAACTTTTCCAAGCGTTGCTCTTTCGTCAACTGCCTCTCTGCATTGGCAGTCTCATGATCTTCGGCACGCTGAGCAATCTCGCGATTGACACGAGCCTCGACAGCGGTAGGGTCCTTGACGGCTTCATTACCCAAGACACGCATGAGGTTTGATTTTTTGACTTTTGGCGGTGGTGGGGCTTTGAGACCGAGTCTGATTTTGGCTTGCTCTTCCTTGTGATCCGCCATGCGACGTTGTCGCCGGACTTTCTTTTGTTCTTGCTTGGTGAGATACATTGCCTTGGGAGCAGGTACATTCGAGTCTTGAGGAGCAGATAGCAGCACGGGATGCTGGACGTATCGTGTTATAACATCCATATTGATCTTATCCGGAGCCTCGAGGTTTTCGTAGTTACCTCCAGTCACAAGGCCCTCATCCCACCACTCAATCTCTGGTGGAGCGGGAACCAGGAAGGACTTTTCTGTTGCTTCTTCGATGGCCTGCTTTCGCGCTTGCTCTTGCATTTCCTTTGCCATCTGTTCGATTCTTGCTTGTTGTCGTAAGGCTTCAGCTTGGGCCATGAACTTACCCTTCTGGTTGAAGAGGAGTTGCTTAGATTTACGGTCCTTTTGTTTGTGCAGCGAAGGGTCATAGAAAGGCTCATTTTGCAGAGTGGCCTTCTGGTCATCGGCAGCCAGATATGGGTTGTGCTTGGTGGGTTCATCCTTCTGCTTCTTATTCTGACCAGATTTTGACGGACCGCCTAGAAGACTAGGATGCAGACCAACATTCAAACCGCCTCTTGCGCGCGAGGCCGTATCCTCTCGATTGGGTAACGAAGATGCGATTCCCGAGGGTTGGGCGAGAGGCCGGGTGGGAATATCTTTTTGAGGCTGAGGCTTGTTCTGACCAAACTTTGCTCGAATCGCAGCAAGTTGTGCCTGGATCTGGGCCTTTTTGTCGTCGGAGTGATCAGAAGGCGGAGGTCGAGAGGAAGGGGAGGCTGGTGTGAGAGCGGGCGCGGGCGCGGGAGAGGGAGAAGCAGAATTTCCCGGAAGACGGGCTTTCATGGCAGCGATACGAGCTTGCAGGTCATTTGCTGGCGGAGCAGCAGCAGCGGGGATATTCGCAGGTACTGGGGCAGCAGGAGGGGCCTTGTTGGAAATGCGAGCCTTCATGGCAGCAATGCGCTCAGCAACCTCACGCCTCTTGCGCTCGACATCGTTGTCGGGTGCTGGTGATGCATGGGCGGAACGAGGACGTTTTGAATCATGGCCGTCGTCAAGGCCGTCGCCGGGAAAGGGACGCTTCTCAGACATTGCGGCGTCTTGTTTGCGCAGAGGGAGAAGGTCTGGGAGGGCACAAAGACGGAAGGTGCAACTGCTAGGACTTTAAGCAAGCTGCCAAGAAGTGTGCCCAATTGCAGATCAAAGTGGAAGTGACGATGGACTGGATGCATGTCTTGCGGCAAAAGCCGTGTCAGGGCCGGAGCTTCTCGTTCCTTCCCCAGATCGAAAAGTTGGTTTGGGAAACTTTTTTGTGAGAGCATCGAGTCGTCTTTTGCGGCCGACGACGACGATTCTGTCTTTTTCTACGCTGTGAGCTGTAACGCCGCAGCCATGAATATTTCACAGCCTGTCTCGTCGCAAATCGGCGGTGTCGAATTCGCCTTTTTGCCCTCGGACGAGATCCGCGCCTTGTCTGTCAAGCGCATCACCAATCCTACCACCTTTGATACCCTGCTCAATCCTGTTCCCGGTGGTCTGTACGATGCTGCTCTCGGAAACTTTGGCGACAACTCGTGAGTTGGCTATCTGCTCTGCCTTGAGCGCAGCAGTCAAGCTAACACCCAAGTCTAGATGTTCCACATGCAACCTCAAGTTTGGCTGCCCTGGCCACTGCGGTCACATCGAGCTGCCCGTCCATGTCTACAACCCTACATTCATGGATCAATGCTTGCGGCTGCTGCGCGCACAATGTGTCTATTGCCACAAGCTCAAGATGTCTCGTGCTGAGGTCAACCGCTTCGTCTGCAAGCTCACCCTAGTCAAGTACGGTCTTCTCAAGGAGTGCTACGATGTCGACGAAATCACTCTTGCCACTTCTTCCGCCACCTCCAAAGCCGACAAGGACGACTCGGACGATGATCAAGATGCCGACACCAAGGGCATCATCGCGAGAAGAAACGCCTTTGTCAAGAACGCCCTCAAGCAGGCTGGCTTCAGCAAGAAACGCAACGACTGGGCCGACACCAAAATTGAAGCCGTCGCAAACGAGAGACGCGCCATCGTTAAAGAGTTTCTGTACTCGATCACCAAGAGCAAGAAGTGCAACAACTGCAATGGCATCTCTCCCACCTACAGAAAGGACCGCTTCGTCAAGATTTTCAGGAAGGCTTTATCCGAGAAGGACAGAATTGCTATGGTCCAGGGAGGCTTCAAAGCTCAAGATCCCCTGCTTCTGATGAAGAAGAGGCGTGAGGCTCACGCCAAAAAGCAGGGTCTTGCTCAAGACGAAGCTGTCGCCGACCTTGAGGATTCGCCTGCCGAGTCGGAGGGAGAAGGAGAGGATATCTCGATGCTCGAGATTGAGCAAGAAGTTGCTGGAGGAAATGCTATCGAGACCGAGACTGTCACAAAGAGCTCCAAGTCCGACAAGGAGGAGAAGCAAACTTACCTGAACGCAGGCCAAGTCCACGCTCACCTTGTTCAGCTTTTCGAGCAAGACGCCGAGGTCCTGGGCATGATCTACACTCCTCGTTCCAAGGGCCGCAGAGGTGCTCCCCTTAGCGCCGAGATGTTCTTCATCAAGGACTTGGTCGTTCCTCCCAACAGATTCAGACCTGAAGCCAGGACCGGCGCCGACGAGATCGCCGAAGCTCAGGAGAACTCTCTTTACAAGAACATCATCACGGTTGCTGACCAGATGACCACAATCCACAAGGAGCTCAACGGCCTTGTCGAGAACGAGTACGCCAGACGCCCTAGAAACTACGCCGACTTCCAAGACGCATGGATTCGCCTCCAAGACGGTGTCAACTCTCTCCTCGATCGCGATCGCAACCCTGTGCAAGGAGGCGCCGGCAAGAGGAATGAAGACGGTATCAAGCAGCGCCTGGAAAAGAAGGAGGGTCTTTTCAGAAAGAACATGATGGGCAAGCGTGTCAACTTTGCTGCTCGCACCGTCATTTCTCCTGATCCGAATATCGAGACCAATGAGATCGGTGTTCCTCCAGTCTTTGCTCTCAAGCTGACCTACCCGGAGCCCGTCAACGACCACAACTTTAATGACCTCCGACAAGCAGTCATTAATGGTCCTTATGTCTGGCCTGGTGCTGTCGCCATTGAGAACGAAAACGGACAAGTCATAAACCTGCAAATCAAGAACCACGAAGAGCGTACCGCTCTAGCCAACCAGCTTCAAGCACCTTCAAGCACAAATGTCACCGGTGTAAAGACGAAAAAGGTCCATCGTCATCTGAACAATGGTGATATTGTCATCATGAACAGACAGCCTACCCTTCACAAGCCCTCCATGATGTGTCACAGAGCTCGCGTTCTTCCGGGTGAAAAGACCTTGCGCATGCACTACGCCAACTGTAACACCTACAATGCCGATTTTGATGGCGACGAAATGAACTTGCATTTCCCCCAGAACGAGCTTGCCAGATCAGAGGCCATCAGCATTGCCGATAACGACCATCAATACTTATCCGGAACTGCAGGCAAGCCTCTTCGTGGTCTGATTCAAGATCATATTTCCATGGGCGTCTGGTTGACCAACCGCGATACTTTCTTCGGCCGTGAAGATTACCACCAGTTGCTTTACGCTGGTTTGAGACCCGAAAACAACCATACTACCTCTGGACGTGTCGAGACCGTGCCGCCTGCAATCAGAAAGCCCCGCCCGCTATGGACAGGCAAGCAAGTCGTTTCATCCATCCTGAAAAACCTCACCCCTGAAGATTTCCCTGGTCTGACCATGACTTCGAAGTCTTCCACAGCAGCTCAACAATGGGGTACAAACTCTGAAGAACAGGCTGTCATTTTCAAAGATGGTGAGCTGCTGTGCGGTATCCTCGATAAGGCTCAAATCGGTCCCAGTGGTGGAGGTGTTGTGAACGCCGTCTACGAAGCCTACGGCCACACCATTGCTGGAAAACTGCTGAGTGTACTTGGCCGTCTGTTGACTAAGATGCTTCACATGCGTGCGTTCTCCTGTGGTGTTGAGGATCTGATCTTCACACCAGAAGGTGAAGATATGCGAAGAGAGGCACTCAGCAAGTCCCAAGCTACCGGTCTTGCGGTCGCTGCCAAGTACGTTTCGTTGCAGACCGAAACTCCCGACACAAACGATCCGGAGCTGCGCAGGCGTCTCGAACAAGTCTTGCGTGATGACAGCAAGCAAGCCGGGCTCGATACAGTCATGAGTCAAGCCAATAGCAAAACATCTGGTAACGTCACAAAAACATGTTTGCCTGTGGGCTTGGTCAAGCCTTTCCCCAAAAATCAAATGCAAGCCATGACTGGTTCCGGAGCCAAAGGTTCGGGTGTCAACGCTAATCAAATCTCCTGTCAACTTGGTCAACAAGTTTTGGAAGGTCGTAGAGTACCCGTCATGGTCAGTGGTAAAACACTACCATGCTTCAAGCCTTTTGAGACAAGCGTTAGAGCTGGTGGATACATTGTAGACCGTTTCTTGACCGGTGTAAGACCTCAAGAATACTACTTCCACGCCATGGCAGGAAGAGAAGGCCTCATCGATACCGCCGTTAAGACATCCAGATCAGGCTACCTGCAGAGATGTTTGATCAAGGGTATGGAAGGTCTGAAGTCCGAGTATGATACCACCGTCCGCGACGCAGATGGATCGATCATTCAATTCATCTACGGTGAAGATGGTCTGGACATCGGCAAGGCCAAGTATCTGTCGGACTTCAAGTTCATCGCTGAGAACCACATGTCCATGTTCCACAATCTTGGCATCAAGTCAGAGTTCGGTCGAATCATGAGCGATGAGGCTTCTGAGTACAACAAGAACGCCGAGAAGAAGTACAGAAAGACTGGCGATCTCGGTGCTAGCGATCCTGCTCTGTCTGTCTACTCACCTGCTCGCTTTGCTGGTAGCACTTCCGAAAAGTTGATGCGTGCTGCAAAGAAGTACATTGACGAGAACCCGGACAAGCTCATCAAGGACAAGAAGCGTAACATCGAAGGTGTATCCGGACTGACCAAGAAGAGTCTTCAAGCCATTATCGATGTTAGATACCTCAAGTCGATTGTGGAGCCTGGTGAGGCTGTCGGTGTTGTTGCTGGCCAGTCGGTTGGTGAGCCTTCAACACAGATGACTCTCAACACCTTCCATTTGGCTGGTCACGCCGCAAAGAACGTCACACTTGGTATCCCTCGTCTTCGTGAAATCGTCATGACTGCCAGTGCTACTATCAGCACGCCCAACATGACTTTGCACATCAATCCCGAAGTTACCAAAGAGCAGGGCCAGCAGTTCGCAAAGGGAATCAGCAGACTCAGCCTGGCTGAGGTCCTTGACAAAGTGTCTGTCACTGAGAGAATTGGGAAGGGAGTTGCCTACGAGCAGGCCAAATCCTACACTGTCCGTTTGCAAATGTTCCCATCAGAGGAGTACACAAAGGAATACGCCATCACCGTTGAGGATGTCGCCCGTACGATTGAGACCAAGCTCCTGCCCAAGCTTCAAGCTGTCGTACGTAAGGAACTCAAGAAGAAGGGTGACCAGAAGACCCTCAAGAAGTCCGATGCTATGCCTGAGATTGGTGAATCAGCCGGCACGATCGAGCAAGAGACTGGACGTCCCGAGGGTGAGCGTGAAGGCGGAGACGACGATTCTGATGATGAAGGTGATGACGATGCCACTCGCGACAAGGCCAAGTCAAACAAGACTCAGGGTGGCTACGATGCTCCTGACGAGGACGAAGAAGCTATTGCTGCCCGTGGTCGCCGTGAGACAACGCCAGAGGATGAGCCTGAAGATGAGGGCTTCGTCGGTAGCCCCAACACCTCTGACGACTCTGACTCTGAGTCGGACGATGCAGCCGCTAGCATCAAGAAGGTCGCATTCACATCGAAGGAACGTGAAGAGCGGATCAAGGGTAACAAGTACACAAACGATGTCTCTGCTTTCAAGTTTGATGACAAGACCGGCGCATCATGCACTTTCACAATCGAGTACGCTGCCGAGACTGCCAAGCTGCTTATGCTCAACTTGGTTGAAAACTGCACCAGAGATGCTCTCATTCAATCTATCCCTGGTCTTGGTGAGTGCTCAGTTGGAGAAGAGAAGTACATGGACCCCACCACCGGCGTGGAAAGTGATGTTGCTGTGATTACGACCGAGGGTGAGAACCTGTTGGCCATGCGCAACTACCAAGACGTGCTGAACCCCAACCGTTTCTTCACCAACGATATCGCTGCTATGCTCCGCCTATATGGTGTTGAGGCTTGTCGTGCATCCATTGTCCGTGAAGTCTCTGCCGTCTTCGGCGGTCACGGCATTAGTGTCGACCAACGTCACTTGAACCTCATTGCCGACTACATGACCCGTGGTGGTGGTTATCAGGCCTTTTCCCGTCAAGGTATCAAGGGCAACACCTCACCTTTCATGAAGATGAGTTTCGAGACCACAGTCGGCTTCCTCCGTGATGCAGTTATGGAAGAGGACTTTGACGACCTCAGCGGTCCTTCCGGACGTATCGTTGTCGGCAAGATTGGAAGAATCGGTACCGGCGGCTTTGATGTCATGATGCCCGTGCTTCAGGTGTCAAACTCCACTCACGAAGACGCCGAGGAAGACGGCGATGTTATGGCCGTTGATCAGAGCAGCGAGAGCGAGGAAGAGAGCGACGACGAGTAGATCTGGAGTGCACTAAAAAAGCTGAAACTTCGTTGGGTGTTTTGTGGGACTTGATTTTTGCATGAGATGTGGTTAGCCATGGTGTTTCAACGGGCATATGTATTCATTCTTTCATTCAAATCGTTCTTCGAGACTTCCGTGTTTCTTCCTTAGCCGTGAGTGCTCAACATCGCAGGTCTTGACGAACTCGTGCAAATAAAGACTAAGCTAAAGATGAAAGTGCAGGCGAACACACACCTGCCACCACGACCCAAAGCGTGTAGGATCATCCATAATATGCCATAATTAGCGTGTGGTTGGTCGGTTTCCCTGTACGCACATAGTGTGCAATTCCACTACACATGGCACGCTTATGTGTAATTTGGATAGTCTAACCCATTTTCGAGTGTTTAGTCTTGGTAGAGAAACCCTTGGTGATTTCAGCTTACCGCTCAGGATTGTTGCAGTCATCTAATATGGATGTTGGGTGAGCAGCATCCTGGTGTTTCTCAAGAAAAAAAAAAAAAAAAAAAACACAATCTCACAATCCTTAGAAGATCGCGTCAGATGCGCAGTCAAGACACACGGATATGGCAACACCAACCAAGGCATATTCACATGAACTTTGGACGTTGTTTTTTTGTTTTTTTTTCTTTTTTTTTAACATGGAAACTATATGCACAAGGCTTGCCACCGTAGCTGTTTCTGGATTTATTCAGCTGATACTTTCACCAAAGGAAATGGCCGAGCCTTGTTGTGTCACTCCATGCAAGGGAAGTGTTGCGACATGACTGGATCTACGACAGCGAAAGCGACAGCGACAGCGAGACTCTTGGTGACAATGTACGACTGCGTCACCCAGACCAGCGATACTAATCTGTCTTGCCTTTGGTTGTCGTTGCGAAACCTCTGCTCTTGGGAAGACGCTCGATCTCGAGATTTTGGAACCCAGCAGAGAAGCAGCGAGTAGACCTCTTCAACGCTAGTTCTTGTGGGTCGTAATTGGCTTATCGAACGGCCAAATGGCTTCCATTTCCTGGATCGTCATATCCGAGTCTGGTTGAGAGATGGCTTCCAACAAAGTCATGAATGCGTTTGTGTGGTTCTCCTGTGTCTCATCCCAGAGCTCGCTCTGTACCCAGCCATCGTTTGTAGTCTGCAACTGATCCATTAAGCTCTCTTTCAACTCTAGTGCTTGGAGGAACATTTGGTGGTTCCGTTTGTGATCCTGAAGCGCCTTTCCTGATGGTGGAGTATATGGACATGGACTTGGCAAACCAAACTCCTCCCACCGGGTCGAAAGGTTGATGAGTTCATCTCTGAGCACGGTGATACCGTCCACCCAAGTTCGATGGCAATATCGGAATAACCTCAACAAGTCGTCGTCGATAGTTCGCACAGCGGCAAGCCGAGGGACGTAAGCCTGGACAAGCGCATCATAGGCGCGTTCCAGCACCATGTGACTATCTCCTTTGCTGTTGCCTTCTCTAGGAAAGTGGAGCTGTGTAGTTTCAATGTCCAGTACCATTCCCGCGTGCTCGAAGGCAGGCTGAATGCTAGCCCCTTGCCAATCAATGAATGCGGTTATTGTAGCAGGATCGTCAGGATCAACAAATATATTGTGTAGATGCAAATCTGGATGCATAATGGTTGGAGATGCGTTACCGTTGATACGCGGATCCCGTGCAAGAATCTGCAGAATCTTGCGAGCGATGTCAAGCAGCTCTACATGCTCCTCTACAGATCCTTGGTAGGGCCTCTGATTTTGATGAGAAACGTTGGGAGGTGGAAGTCTGGTGAGCGCTGTATCGATGAGACCGCTGCAGTACGCGGACATGCCAACCCCTGCACGATCGGACAATGTCAGTCCTATGCTAGGTAATGATCAAGCTTGTCGAAGAAATGTACTTACAAGGCCCGCGGTCAGGATTACTGAAATGAGTAAACCTCCGTTGGTCCGCACCACAAGCCCAGAAGCGGGTTCCACAATGAAGACTGATACAGAAGTCGTTATCCAGGCCATGCTTGTGACACTGTTTGATCATGGAGAAGTCAGAGAGGTAGAGGCTACCATACAGAGGAAAGTCAAGCTTGGTCAGCTGGGCCATGTATCGCACAATGGATTCCATACAGTGCATTTGTTTTCTCAATTCGAGTTTGTGCCAAACGCTGCTCAACGGGACGCCGGCAGCATATTCCATGATCACGTATTCGCAGCCAACAGCGTTTAGAGGGTCATCGTTCCAGTCGATGACGCGAGGAATCGGGATATCAGTATTTCTTTGCACTGAGAAATCAGCGAGGAAGCAACTAGACTTCTCAACGCGAAAGCCAACATACAATATCTTATCGTAGCGACCTCAGAGTTTGTTATCAGACTTTCCGGTCCTGCGACTGAGGTTGGTAGTTTTGCTACTATCCGCTTGCCGTTGTCGGTACAGAAGACAAAAGCTTTGCAGGAGTTTCCTTCTTTCTTTGACCACGTCTCGATGGAGGTAGCCCCTTCGCAGCAGCTGACCACTTTATCGACAAGCGCTTTGAAGCTGAAACCGATATGGCGGGCTTTGCGCTCACCATTGTCATTCCGTAACCATCTCCCAGCGGTGTAGTCTGTCAAAAAAGTTTCTGGTTCCAGATTGACAACCTCAACAATCCATGTCAAGACAATGCTATGGGCGTAGATTACGTACCACTCGATTGACGTGTCAGCAACGAATCCAATTGCTCGGTCCAGCTGGTTGAAGACATCAACCTAGCCACGTTGCGGGAAGAAGAATGTTGACTCAGATCAGAGCTTGTCACAAGCTGCCGACGCGGATTTCTAGCTGTTCCATTCGTTCAATAATGTGAGCTGTACAGCGATGAAACTTGTACTTACCTATCGCAAGCGTGCCCGTCGGACATCGCAGCAGTCTGAGCGCAACAGAGCTCATCGAATACAACTGGTGCTCGGAAGTGTCTTTCTTCCCGGCTAGCAAGGTTATGTCGAATCAGGAAGATCCTCGTATCTTCGTGCAATTTTTTCCTTCTGAACGTGCATGGAATCAGAGCTTTTGAGAAAAGCGATTCAGACACGACTTTGGATATCACCGGGCAGGACAAGGAAAGAGTGTCTGCACTGCTGTGAGATATCGTACAAGTGGTCAATGGTGGTGGTCACGCATCCGTCATCTCTGTGATCAAAGCTTTGACCAGATCATCGAGAAGTAACAGCTAACATCGTAAGAACGATCATACATGGAGACTTGGACTAAGGAACAAGTTCCAACTCGATGCCTGAATTGAAAGATAAGGAGACTTGCCAGATGCTGCAGAGAAGATGTCGAGGGTGGAGCGATTCATACGCTGAAGCTCCTTACAGCGACACATCAAGCATAATTTGCTGCTGGAGATCGATGCGCAAAGCAAATGTCCTCTCCACTAGATGTCATTCACGGACTAAACTTCAATCCACCACCAACGACGCGTTTGTGTTTGCGGCAAATCATGTTGGGGCCATTCACTGTAGCTGAGAGACGTGGAGCAACGAAAGTGCCCAAGGTGGTTCAGCCAGCGCAGGTGCCTGATGCCCTTGAGCTTAGCCGCAACAATATCCTTGGATCGTCTCAGACCCTCATACAATCTCCATATCGTTAGAAGACCAACATGATGCCTTTCGTCGCTCGCGACGTCGTTTGCCGCTTGACCGACGCGGTCAAAGGCACCGAACACGCGCACCACGTCCTTCGTAGAGAAGTCGCCTGGTCTCAGCAAAACACCATATTCCGGTATGTGTGTCGCCTCGTCTCGAAATCCAGCCCATGGATGTCTCACGCAACGCCAAAGAATTCTTCAAGAATGGTAGAATCAAGCGAGGAGAACGCACCAGCCGTGCCAAGTCGATCACCTCTGCCTTGCAATCTGATTGCATCGATCACGTCCAAATATCTTTGTACTTCTTCTGGTTCGCAGATGACACGATTGATGCGGTTAGGTCGAACTTCTAGAGTGCTCGGTCAATAATTTCAGGGGTGATCGAGATGTTGTTAGGTGAGGCTTACTTGTGGTGGAACCTCCTCGAACGCTACGATTCTTGAACGTCAGAAGCAGCACGGCTACATCAGATGCTTCAAAATTCTGAAAACAAGATGACGCTACCCGAATCGCCCGGTGTATGTCCCCCTGGCTGGTCGAGGTGTTGTTTTTCCACATTGTTCGAAGCTCTCGCACACGATTTGTCCATTTCTTTTTGCCCTCCGGATCTGCAAATTCAGGATACAACTCGTACAATCCAGCCTTGATGAGGTTGTCCAAAGAGGTTACGCAAGACCGATTTCGATGAACCACTGTTCCTTGAGAGAGGTACTCTCCGTTGTCATAACCATTTTCCCTAAGGCGGACTAGGCTCTGCATATCGCTGCTTTTGCTGAAGAAATCGCGGTACATGTGGATCAGCCACATATCTCGCGCGAATTGCCCCTGAGGGAACTTCGTCGTATCTACCGCACAGATTCTGATGTCTGCTGGGGAGCTGCCGCTTGTGCAAGACCTCCAAATGGCATATTGGATCACAAAGACTAGCGAACTACTCCAGGACATAAGATTGTCCGAACCATCGCCCCCAAAGCAGCTTTTGGTAAGATGGACGTACAAACTCCTAGATGCCTCCTCTGGATCTAGTGAAAGGAGATCGATCTTGCTGTACTCTTTTCCTTTATGTATGCTCGCCGAAGAAGCCACGACAACGTCGTCACTCTTTCCTGAACTGTTTGAGTCAAAGGTCCGGAAAAGATACTTTGGGGCCTCTGGAAGATCTTCAGAACCCGAACTGGCGAGCGGAAAGAACAGTGTCGATCCCTCGGGGCATTGACTCAATGCTTGCGACCAGAACCTAATCCAAGCTCTATAGGTGTTTTCTGTATTTTCTCTCCTCGCTTCGGATTCTCGGTCCTTTCGTATACGCTCTGCCTCGGCGTAGCTTTTGTCAACTCGTAGAAGATTTTCATGTTCGTAATATTCTTCGCTCTCGAAATCAGGGTCGTATGGTAGTTCAAGTCGTGCTTCCTCCAAAGGAATGAAATATTGATCGTGGTGCAGAATACCAGAGCAGCTGAGCGATTGGTTGTAGCACACTTCGATGATCCTTGATAAAGTCATTTGGTCATTCCTGGCGCTGTCAAGGACATCTCGAACTATGCTTTTGAGTTCATCTTTGAAATGTGATAGCAATTTTCGGACGTTCTGGGTTTGCCCGCTCATTGAAAAGAAATGAGACATGATGTGGGCTTCCGAGGCATCCTTCATCGATTGAATAATCACTTCAAATTCAGCAGTCTTTTTTCGAAGAGAATACAGAGCTACAATGTCTCGACTCAAAGAGCTGCCGTTGTCAAGGGTTCTCGCAACTTGTTCCGCCTCTGTGATGGTCTCCCTCGCAATTCGCATCAGGTCTTTGTTTGCCTCTTCCAGGATGGATTCGTCTCGGCTATTGATTTGGCAAGAGGTGTGACCAGCGATGGTCATTTCTCCTATCAAATCAGCAATGTCTCCAGATATGGTTGCCATTGTCCTAGCTGGATCGATGGGTGATGGAACACAAAAGCGCTTGAGGAGCGGCGCAGACTAAATCTCTGATCTATGCAGTCCGTCTACATCAAAACCTGCAACAGTATTGCCTGGATGGATGATCCTCTCGGTACCTTGGTCGTTCACATGCTATGCGTGCGCCCATCTTTCGCGCGTGCATACACGCATCATGCAGTCAGCTCTACGTTAGCCAACGAGCCATTTGATAGCATCATGGCTGCAATGGTCGAGACTTTGATCCTTTGTACATCGAGTCCGGAGTCATGTGGTCTGTTGAGATGGATATTTCGGTAAAAACTCCATGCAATCAACAGGTGATATAGGTAATAATATCATTCCACACGAAATGATGAAATCCTTCTCCGCCGCTGCGCTCTTTCCTCTATAACTTACATTACGGTGACATAAGCACTACATTACTATACAACTGAGAAACTAATCAAGGTCTCCTTTTTTTTTTACTTTTGAAAGAGTTTAGACAGACTGTTAAACAAATTCCCACGACTTTCGAATGCGAAAATACTTCTTGTCCCAATGGTCGTAGCTAGAGAGATAAAAAAGGATGGGATTTGATTAGTTATAGCTCGCATACTACACGAAAGACCTGTATCTAGAAGAAGCAGACATCTATACATTACAGAAGGATATGCCCTTTCTTTCCCAGGTATTCTCAAAACGTCCCAGAAGGGGGAGGAAAGCTACTAGGCTTACAGTACCAAGTCCATAGTCATGACCAAATGTGAAGAAAAAAAAAAGAAGAAAAGAAGAGCGTCTCAATCATCCCAAATCTTGACCTTTTCGGCATATTGTGTAATGTTGCTGTGGATGACTTCTTCGATTTCATCGCCTTTGCCACCTGCTATCCTCAAGATCAAGTCATTGAGAGAAGCACGACCGAGGATATCCACATGATCACCTGGTTTTTGCGTCAGTATATCTCGTTCTTTCATATCTCGCTAGATCGTGACGTTGCATTCACTACACTTACCAGTATTGGGTCCACCGCGCGGGGAGAAGCGGTCGGGTTCATGCCTCATCTCGTGCGTTGTGATTTTGATGCCAGAAGGATTGTATCGCCGCATTCTCCAGCCTTTGTTGCACATGTATCCCGTGCTGAGCAGATTTACCGTGCCGTCGCCTTCACCCATCACAACACCGTGATCAGCCACATGATCGTGATCCGGATTGAGGAAAGAGGCCGCCGTGTCGATCATCACGTCGTTCTTGCTCCAGGGCTCATTGTCCTCGCGGTAGTAGTACGCGCGCTCCGTTTCCTTGCCGATGCCGTAGAAACAGTAGATTTTCATACTGGGAGCTTTGGGCAAGCGTGTCTCGAGCGGGTTCGACCATTTGCGCGGGATGAGTTGGTTGGCTTCGACTTCTTCGCGTGTGTGCGCAATGCCGAACGAGTACGAAGACAAGACGGCATCCGAGTACCAATCTTCAGTGATGTTGAATAGGTACGCGCGAGACTGCTCGACCGTCAAGTTCTTCTTTGGCAATTGCGTCGAGTTCAGATGCCTGAAACTCAGAAACTTGCCATAGGTGACGTTCTGGTCTGGTCGGTCGTCCGGGGCGCTGTGTTCGTCTCCCCAGACTGCGTCGCCGCCGATGGGTAACATGCTGCTGATACCGGGCATGGCGCGGAACATTTCTGCGCGTTCGTTGCGGCTGAGGAATTTGTCCAGACCGTAGACGGCAAAGGCGTTGAGTTGAGCGGTATCTTTCATTTCGCCCGAGAGGACCGCAGGCAAGCCTTTTGGGGTGCCGAGCATGCAGCCGGAAATGTTGATCCAGGAGTCGATGTGGTCTTCGACCCAGGAGTCGCCGCCGTTGCCGTAGCCTTGGGCTTCAACCCAGTGGAAGAAGTAGTAGAGGACTTGGGAGCCCATGCTGTGACTGAGCAAGACGACTTTCTTGTCGGATATGCGTGTGGCGACTTCGATGTGTTGCTTCAGACGAGTGAAGTACTGATCGCGGACTTCGTAGTTCATATAGCTCATCCTCCAGTCGTATGCAGCCGTGAAAGCATTCGTAGGGTCATAACCAATGGTGGCCAGATTCTCCAAAATCTTGTTCCAAATCCAGTATCCGGTGATGAAGAAATCGGTTGCGTCAAAGCCTTGGGCAGCTCGTAACTTGATGCCGGGTGGATCGAGTCCGGTGTTTTTGTCTAGCATGATGTGTCTCTTCCAGCCGGCCTTGTCGAGCACGAGCGCGCGCATCATGCTCCAACTACCCCACAACCTCTTTCTGAAGTATTGTCGGGATGGCTCTTCGGTGCCCCAACTCTCGAGTCCGGTGGAGATGACGCCGGGGATCATGATGACTGGATGCTTTGCTTGAATGCCTTGGGACTGGGCATGCAGACCGACAGAGAAGGAATCATATGCAACGGCATCACGCTCGGTTTTCTAGGGATCCCACCAAAAGTAAGCTGCATTCTCTCATTCACAAAAGCAAGCACAACAGCAAGCATCAAGACAACCGAGAAGAAAGAAAAGGAAAAACAAGTGCAAATTACAAGCGTATTGACAAAACCAACCTGAAGAGCCTGAGCATCCTTGATCAAGCCAGCGGGCAGGACATCGAGGATGGAATCCAGATTCATATCCCTCAAGGCCTGCACATCAAACACGTCATTACTGCTGGCAAAGAAGCCGGCAACCAAGATGCCAAACAGGCCTCCCAGCCCAAACACCCAGACATTGCGTCTTTTGGAACCCCCACGCGTCTTGTGCGAGGCCGTCAGCTTCTGGAGTTTCTTTGCAGAGACGACCCGGACGTCTTCGGATGTGGGTGTGCCTTCGCGAGAGTGCTCGGGGGTCAGCGAGGGAGAGTCGTTGGAGGAGGTGCCGAAGATGCGACGGCGGAGGCCTGACATTGCCTGCGGTTGCAAAAGAAATATCAGCTGCAGGGATCAGCAGGGAGTGATACAACAATAATAATAATATGTGGTTTCTTGCTGGAAATCTTCTTGGTGCAATTGAACTGCCACACGTCACTGCACCGGTCCGAGCGTCTTTCATGTGCTCTCTTGGACTCCACGTGCGGTCTGCATCTACCAGTCCATATCAAAGACCGTCCTTTTCTTTTTCCAAACGATCCGGCAAAAGATGGAAATGTCATCTCCAGCCCATGTTTCAAACCAACCGCCACTCCCCGATTTACATTACATCCAATACGATCCAACAAAGGAAGCACAGCATCTCCCCGCCATCCGCGACTTGATATCCAAAGACCTCTCCGAACCCTACAGCATCTACGTCTACCGCTATTTCCTCTACCAATGGGCCGATCTCTGTTTCATGGTCTGTTTTTCCTCTCCCGTCTTTTTTTTTTCTTTCCCCTCTCCCTTTGCTGTACCTTCCAGAAACTTTTTTTTTCTCTTTTGCTAATGTCTTTTCTCAAAGACGGTCGATGCAACGGGAGAAATGATTGGGGTGGTGGTCTGCAAACTGGAACCCCACCGTGACGGACCATTGCGCGGCTACATTGCCATGCTGGCGGTGAAAAAGGAGCACAGAGGGAGGGGTATAGCCTCCAAACTCGTGCGCATGGCCATGGATGCCATGATTGCCAAAGATGCTGATGAGGTATGTCTTCTTTTCTTCTCTCTCTTTGCTCCCTTTCGCCAGGATCTCTGGTGTTGATTGGTTGGCAGATTGCACTCGAGACTGAAATTGACAATACGCCGTCGCTGAAACTGTACGAGCGATTGGGTTTCTTGAGGACCAAACGATTGCATCGGTATTATCTCAACGGCAATAGCGCCTACAGGTTGATTTTGTATTTGAAAGAAGGGGTTGCCTTGAAGCAGACACAGCCGCCGTATGATCCTTTGTACTAGACTCTGCATCACCTCAAAGACATTGGCGTTGGGGATTTGGATTTTGCACTTTAGATACCCTTTTGCAGCGCACCGAACAAGGATGGGGCTTGTATGATAGATGGCTCGATATAAATCTCATCTCAAGGAAACAGGAGCTCTTCGATGATCTCCTTTGCCTTTTCCGCCTCTACAGTGCCTTCCTCCGCTCGCCTGACCATTTGACCTACGAACCACATCGTCTTGCCCTTTTGCCCTTTGTCACGGACAGCACTAACCATACTCGGGTTCTCGTCCATGATGGACTGAGCAAGCTGAATATACTCTTCTCTGCTGATGGGCCGAAGACGAAGGTTACCCTCATCAATACGATCATCCACGGACGTTCTGTCACCAGCATCTTCTTCGTAGAGTTGTTGAAGGAGTTGTTTGCCGACACGGGCGGTGATCTGTTTGGAAAGCAGGTTTGACAGTAGAGATGCAAGCTCTTCGGCGGTAATGCTGAGGTCTGACCATTCGCGACCGTCTGAGGCGAGCAAACCGCCGATCTCGTGCAAGGCCCAGTTGGCGACTAGTCTGCCGACTTTGGCTTGGTTTTCCTTGTCATCAAGTCCTTGAGCAGAAAGTTTGGCTTGAACTAGGTCGATGGTTTCGGCGCAAAACTCCAGTCTCTCACCGTCGTCAAAGGCAAAAAGTGTTTTCGCATCCTTTGTGGAAAGGCCAAAATCGTTCAGCGTCCGTGATACAGTCGAATCTGGCAGTTCGGGCAAAGTGTCTCGAAGATGATTGACCAACTCCTTCGAGATCAGTACAGGAGGCAGATCAGGGTCTGGCATGTATCGATAGTCGACCTCTCCTTCTTTGCTTCGAAGACGAGTCGTTTCTGTACTACCAATCGTCCAACCTCTGGTCTCGCCTTCTATCACGCCTCCGGCTTCAAGAACCTTGATCTGTCGGTCTCGTTCGGCTGTGACTGCATCTTCTACTGCTTTGAAAGAGCTCAGGTTCTTGATCTCGGTTCTGGTGCCTAGACCTTTGACACCAGAGTATTCATTGTCGTCGCCAGTAGATCCTCTTTTCCGTACACTGACGTTGACATCGGCTCTGAGACCTCCCATCTCCATGCCAGCGACACATGAATCGACCGACTTCAACAGAGATTGAATCTTGCGAACGGTTGCAGCAGCTGTGGCAGGCGAGTGAATCTGAGGCAGAGTGATGATTTCAATCAGAGGATGCGAAACACGATTAAAGTCCAGAAGGTAGGTCGAAGGTGGTTGTAAGGCCGTCTTTGCCGTATCCTGTTCCATCTGTATTTGCTTGATCCCAATTGTGAGGCTTTTCCCTCGAGGCTCAGAAACATCGTCTGGGTTGATGCCATCCTCCAAGGTCAAGGTCAGAGAACCATTGCGTGCAAAGGGCTCTGCGGGGTGTCAGCACAGTACAATCCAAAACTTGAAGAGGCCTCAAGTACCATAGTATTGTGTAATCTGGTACCCATTCGGCTGATCCTGATAAAAGTAATGCTTGCGATCCCAGCTACTACGGGACTGGATATCGCAATTCATAGCCAAAGCGGCACGCAAAGCTGGAATCAGCGTTGCCGTCTGGAACATGGGTTGAGCTCCAGGCAGAGCAGCATCGAAGCGGGCGACATGCTCGTTAGGCTCTGCATTGGCAGATGTGCGAGCAGTGGAGAAGAGCTTGTGTGCAGTGTTCAGTTCGGCGTGCACTTCGATGCCGACCGTCAATTCCCATTTTTGTAGCAATGCGTCTGCTGCATTGGTTCCTTGCGGTGACTTTGCCGTTGCTCTGGCAGACTTTTTGCGTTGTTTTGCTTCCTCTTTCAGCTGTTTGCGTAGGGGTACAGCCGTGTCGGCGGCTTTGGGTGCATCGAGGAGGGAGGTGGATCTGGAGAAGAGGCGACAACCAGGTCGGATGCCTGTCGCCGAGCTCAATCGAGGTCGACGGGCATGATAAAGACAGGTCTGTCTGAACGACAGGTGGGTGAGGCGAGGTTGTAACGGCATCAAGTCATGGTGGGACGGTCTGGAAGAACGAGAGATGCGGGCAGCTTTGGCATTCAAACCACCAAGCCGATAAGTCCGGAGTGCCCTTGTACTGTATCACAGTGTACTGTACTGCTCCAGTCACGCCAGTCACGTCGATACAATCAGAGCGTTCTATCTTCAACATATGTCACGGGTGAATGATAAACGATCAAAAAGTGGTCTTGCAGCATGTCTCATTGACGAATGGTATGGTAATTTTAGAAAGCCTCAACACGCCGTAATGCACCAGAGCCCATCATTCCTTCACCTTCGATCCGAACTGGGTATCTACGCTTAAGCGGAGAAGGCGTCGGGGAAGCGGCGCATGTTGTACTCAAGGGGACCCTTGTTGCGGAGGAACTGAACGTAGGCTCCGTCGACACGGACGCGACCCTCCTGGCGCTTGGCGACGTACTCCTCACGGCGGAGGGGAGTGAAGCCCCAGTTCTTGGAGACGACGATCTTCTGGCGACCGGGGAACTTGTACTGGGAGCGGCGGAGAGCCTCGATGGCGACAGCGCGCGCTGGAACGACTGTCAGACGCTGATGTGCCCGCAAGCAGAGTGTCGGGTAAACTTACAAGAGTCACGGCAGCGGACAGAGAGAAGGATCTGGCCAATGTTGACACGGGCGACAGTGCCGTTGGGCTTGCCCCAGGCACCACGCATACCGGTTTGCAGTCTATCGGCACCAGCGCAAGACAACATCTTGTTGATACGGACGACGTGGTAAGGGTGGGCACGGACGCGCAAGTGGAACGAGTCCTTGCCACCAGACTTGACGAGGTACTTGTTGGCGCAGATACGGGCAGCCTCAAGAGCCTCGGAACTCAACTGCTCGTACTCGTTGGAAACGAGATGAATGCAGAGAGGGAACTCATCGACACCAGCGCGCTTGCGGCCGAGATCGAAGATTCTGATCTTGGGCTGTTGTGGACGTCAGTACTTTGCCGACAGAAGATTGACATGGCCGAGAGAAACGTACGTCGGGGACACCGCGGTTGAAGCGCGACTTGGGGTAGGGCTTGTTCCTGTAGTCGACGAGTGGTTAGTGCATCGTCCAGACAGAGTGTGGCCAAAGTGCGTTGTGTTTGCAGCGTGTAGGTCGTGGTGTGTCGAGACGGATGACGGATGTGCGCGGGTTCGGACGTCGTTCGAGGTTCACAAAAGGTGTGATTGGGAGAGGGAATTCTTCTGCGCGCAGATCTAATCGAGTGGAAATGGGATGTGCTTACTTGCAGTAGCGGTAGCTGTGACGATGTTAGC
The DNA here is from genome assembly GCA_003992365.1 of Aureobasidium sp. P6. NCBI lineage: Eukaryota > Fungi > Ascomycota > Dothideomycetes > Dothideales > Saccotheciaceae > Aureobasidium > Aureobasidium sp. P6. The sequence continues at coordinate 26,584 of RZIQ01000065.1, read as the reverse complement.
AGAGTCTCTGTTGTGCGTGGTTCCGACGCTGTAGGGCCTCTCCCAGACTGTCGAAATTCGCCATGTCGTCCAGTTCTCCAATACGCGCAATTTCAAAGCCAGAAAAGTCGATACAGCAGTCGGAGCGATTCGCTACTCACCAACGAGCGGGACGGCGAGCCATTTTGACGGTGTTGTGGTGTCGTTGGATGTTCGAAGAGAAGGAAAGCGATGCTGGCGACGCTTTGTGCGTCTCATTTTCGCCTCTGCGCTCGGACCACATGGACAAGTTCCCCTCGTCACTTGTTCCCCCCGGCTTATCAATCCACCACGCTTTCTTGCAACGCCCTCTGTTTCTTGTTCATCACATGCTTCTGTTGCTTTGAAATCACACTTGGCTCGAACGAGACACCGCTGTTATACGAACGGTTGCATTCTTCGCTCTCGGCTTGTCATTCATCCCGCAGCCAGTCACAGCTCGTTCTCGATAAACATCTTCTGACTCAATGTCAGCCACGATGACGGTATTGCTCTGATCTTCAGCAAATGTCGTGCTTCACTCAGGATCCGTCTGCACGACTCCCTCCGGCACCAACGCTGCAGTATGTCCTGTCAAAGAACCAAGTCTCTCTAACATGCGGCTCTATCATGCGGGAGCCTTTGCTTGATCCCACACTTGCCAGGCCGCCAAAAAACTTATGTATTGCTATAGATGCCTCTACCAGCAGGGAATTTCACAGAGATGGCCACTATATATTATCCACGAGTACAAAATGTGGAGGTGATGATTAAATGTATGCTGTATTCTATGCTGTGAACCGGAACTGCGGCTGGAGCAGAGTATACTGCATTCCGCCCAGTCTTTCTATTCTACTCCACGGCGACGCATGTATTCAAGATACGAAGGAGGATCATGAGAATCCTCATTGTGTCCAGAAGCCATGGCCTGGTTGCTGTATTCAGCAATGAGTTCATCTACATTCTGCTCGAGGAATCTGGCCGCATCAGATGTGAAGAGCACATCGACAAGTCCTTGTGAAGCAGAGCGGTACTGCAGGATTCCATTCGAGTCTACGAACCATGATGAACCTACTTCGACCAGGTCACTTTCATCAGCCCGCTCAGTACCTGACACCAGATCTATGGGTGCATCTGAAGCAGAGTCTGCCGAGATGCGGTCAATGGTAGGCTGCTGTGGTGTGGAGGGTATGGACAAAGTTCCGGTTTTTACCACAGCCGGCTCTGAAAGAAGTCCATCAGCAGTGCCTGGATCTTGTGCAGGAGACGTTTGCTTCTGAGCAGACTCTGCGAGCTTGGTCCTCATAGCAAACATTTCTTCAGCTTCTCTTTGATCTTCTTCTGCCTGACGTCTTTGAGCCTCTTTCTGATCTTGCTTCTCGTCTTCCCCCTCGAGACGTCTTTTGAGACGAGCTTCAGCGACAGTACAAGTGGTTTCGGGATGGTGCTTGTTCAAGCAGCTCACGCACTGGAGCAATGTGCAAGGCGGGTTGTGGTAGTCCCCACACTCACGGCAGAGAGGATGGTCGGCGGGGTTTCCAAGAGAGAGGGCTTGGTTGGCTGACTTGAGCAATGATGATGGGGCTTGTAGGCCTGAGATGGCAGGGCGGGTCCTCCCAAGCCTCTTCTTTGCTGGAGAGAATGGATCTCTGACAGAGCGGATTTCAAGACGCTTCTTCAGCTGCTGCATACCCTCCAAACAAGAGAGTGCGGTAGGGTGTTTCGTCTCACAGCGAGAGCAAACGGGAATATAGCAGGGAGTGCTGTGGTAGTGTCCGCATTGAACGTAGAGTCTATTGCTACGGCTGCCGACCTTCTTTCCTGGGCGCACGCGGGCCTGGTTTCGATGAAGAGTCTTCTGTCTTTTGTTTTGGCTTTCCTGAAGATCTTTGAGATTGTCTCTGTCATCCTGGCGCAGATTTTGTGGTGGGCGAAAAGTCGAGTCATCGATGTTTGTGCTGCTGTTCTTGGGCTCGGGTGGAATGAGGTGATGGCCATCTTGAGGGTTTCCCCTCACATTGTGGTCGGCAACATCTTTGTATGAATTCTTAGAGAAATGGTTGGTGGAATCCAGGGAGAAATCGTTACGCGGACTGGATTCCAGATCATCGTAATCAAGAAGTCTAGGTCTGGCGCGAACAAAGTCATGGTCTTCATAACCACGAGCCCTGCACCGGAAGGAATAGTCGCGCGCCTTGCGTTTGGAGTCAACGATCTCTGGAGAATCGCTGGGAAGTTGCATCTTCCTAGCCACAAGGCTCAGACGACTCAACAAGAAGAAAGATCCTGAGCGTTTGAGATTGATAGATTGTGAGATGGTGAGAAGTGCAAGACTCCGCTGCTGCAAGCGGACCCAAGATTCTCTGCGTGCGAGATCTTGAGATCGTGGGAGGCACGAGGCTCTGTTGCTGGAACGAACAGAATGGTTCTTTGCACTTACGATCCTTAGATCGTGAGAAGTACAAGGCTTTGCTCTTGAGAAGGAGAAAAGGGTCTGCGCGTGTAAGACCGTGAGATTGCTGGTACGGACAGACCTTTGAGAAATGTGAAGATCGTTCAATTGTGGTAAACAACTGCAATTCCCAATGAAGAATGCACCTGATAATGGCTCTTGTTCTCTTCGGCGCTGCAATAGGAAGAAAGACTTACTTGTGTGTGAAATCGTGAGATTGCAGAAAGTACCTCCATCGATTTAGAGATAGTTACATTCTGCTTTGACTGTCCGCCAGTAAGCTTGACAGAACTTGCTATGGGTAGAGACGGAGACTTACCACCATTCGTCCTGGGATCATGTGGTATAACGAGATATTGATAACCAAGGGCATCAAACATAACACGAAATGGGCACACCGAGAACACAATGAGATGCACAGGTTGAAAGAAGAGAAACTTTTGTGGGGTATCAAATTGACATTCCTCTATGGTATTTTTTGACTTTTTGTTCGACGACACTCGCGCTACGCTTATGCAACAGAGGCGGTGAGGATGTCGGAGTCACCAGCATCGATGATGGCCATGGTGGAGCAACGGAAGAGCTTACCGGCGGCGGTACCGAGCTCAATCTACATGAGGAAGACACGTTAGCCAGTGTTCTGCTCTCCAAAGCCCTGAGTTGGAAAGTGTGTTTGATTGCTCTCTCTCTCGCCCTTCTGATGTGAAGGAAAAAAAATTGTTTCTTCAACAGATGGCGAGCCAACCTGATGTTGGATCAAATTGCGAGAGCAATCAAACACACCCCCGAGGCTTCTTCTCAGAGCGGTTCTGCGTAGACTTACGTTGTTGCCGTTGAAGTGGTGGACAGCGGTCTTGCCGAGCATGGCGTAGTACTCGAGCTCACTCTTGCGGAGAGGAGGAGTGTTGCCAGCAATGATGATGAGCTTGGCCTTGCCGGAGCGGATGGCCTTGATGGAGCTCTTGTAGCCGAGAGTGACCTTACCGGACTTCATAACAAGCGCAAGGCGCGAGTTGATAGAGTCGGAGGTCTTGCTGGAGGCGCAAAGTCAGCATGGCGTGTGCAGTCGCAGCATGCCGCGACATGGGCAGAAGCAATGTCAAAACGTACGACTTCTTGGGGGCCATCTCTGCGTCGGTTTTTTGGTGGTTGTCTTGGGGTTGAAAAAGTACGGCGCTCCGGTCCTGTTGGCTTTTGATCGCTTGCTGAGAGAAGAGAGAAATTCATGAAAAGCACGGCGATCGAAATTGGTCGAGCGGGAGTGCGCCAAGGAGTCGTCCGCTAGCCTCATCGGGCCGAGGGTCGACGGTCAGGGCTGCGGCCGCTCGAAACGTTTTGGTTTGTTGTTGGAATGCCTGCCCATGCCGTCGACGTGAATACACAACAACAGTGTTGGTCTGTTGGTGGTCGGAGATCAGTTGGGCATCCCGTGAGATGGTTGTTTCTGTGCCAGACCAGAGCTCCGCGTCTCAACGTTTCCTGAAAACCAGTAGTCGAGTCAAGGCGGTGACGCTCAATAACCAAATAAACATGGTAGCGCAAACTCCACCAGCGACCCTGTTTAATCTCATTCATTGCCTTTGTTGCGGATGCTTTGACTTTGCTGTCCTGCTGTCCTCTGATCGTACCTTCCCCTTCTTGCACCTGCATATAATTCAACCACCCGGCCGCCCCTCCGCTTGTACCTGTGACACGCTGCCATCTAGGCTCAAGTAAGCTCGGCGCTCAGCTTACTTAGCCTTCACCATGTCGACGCCTTCCAAGCAGCCGCCTGCTGCTGCTCCTACTGCTTCTACCACGGGTGCTGCTCCTCCCCGTCGTCCTTCTATGAACCCTCCCAAGACCACACCCTCTCGCAGTCCCTCTCGCCCAACTGTACAAACAACCCCTAGTTCAACTGCAACCCCTTCTCGCGCTAGGTCCGTTCGCACCCCCGTCGCCGGAGCCCCGCCTTCAGCCCGCGCTGCTGTCAAGAAGCCTACACCTTCCACAACCACTTCGCAGACGACAAAATCTGCCATGACCGACGCAAAGGCAGAGGCTGCTGCCGTCATTGAGGATCTTCGTGAGCGTTTGCAAAAGGCTGAGACTGCCGCCGAAGACTCTCAAAGGCAGAATGCTGTGCTGCAAACCCGTCTAGACGATGCCAACAAGGAGCACGACAGCATTGAAGAGTCGGTCCACGAACACCAAGAACGATTGGAAGAGTTGGAGAATGAGAAGAAAGAGAGCATTCGCCAGCGCAGGGAGCTTGAGGCCATCTACGAGGCCGAACGCGCTCAGTCCATGAAGGAGAAAGAGGAGTCGCAAGTCCGCGAAGAGGAACTTCGAGAGACAATCCAGAGACTCAAGGAGACCATGGCCCAGAAAGAACTGCGCGGTGAAGACGAGAGGCGGCAGAGCATCTCACGAGCGTGTACGTCTCTGAAGCCCCTGACCATCGCTGGTCACAGTACTGACTCTGGATACAGCGAGTTTCCGCAGCAATGCATCCCCGAACCAAGAAGCTGGACAGTTCGCTCCCCCGTCTTCTCTCCAGCGTAGCGATTCCTCACGCAGCTCGTCTCGCCTGGTGTTGCAAAAGGACAAGATCATCGAATCGCTCCGCCTGGAATTAGCAGAAGCGCAGATCAAACTGGTCGAAGTCGAGAATATGGGCGGTGGTCGCATGCAAGAGTTGGAAAAGACACTGATGGAGACAAGAATGGCCAATGCCAGACTGATGGAGGACAATGAGAGCTTCCAGCTTCTCCTGAGCGAAAAGACGCTGAACGGAGACTTTGCCCACAGCGGTCTGTTACGTCCTCCTTCGATCATGAGCGCTGGTTCTCGTCCCTCGTCTCCCTCAGCCATGGCTGGAGCCGCAACTCTTGCCGACGAGTTGGAGAATGCCAGCGACGACGGCATGGCAGACAACAGACGCCTGCAAGCCGAGTTGTCCTCCATGAAAGACCAGAACAAGGCCCTGACACTGTACATCAACAACATCATTTCACGCCTCTTGCAACACAAGGAGTTTGAGAATATACTCGACAAGACTCCCAATCTCATGTCCGGCGCTGAAGATCCCAGGGCCTCATCAACAAACAAGGACCTACCACCTCCTCCTCCAGAGAAAGACGAGCAACCCTCCCTCCTCAAGCGTGCCACCTCAGTCGTCCGCGGCGGCCGTCCGAAACCCATCGAAACACACTCGGAGCCGCAACCGAGCCTGAACGAAGACCCCAACACGGCTCCTCGCATCCCCCTCGCCCGCACCCAATCCAACCGCATCTCCATCGGCGGCGCACCCGCCGCTCACCGCCGCTCCGGCTCCGAATTCGGCAATCCGGCCGCTCTGGTCAATACCATGTACCGCGGTCCCTTGTCTCCCGGCTCTGGCCCAACAAGTCCAAGTCTGGTGCCTCCACGCGGTTCGTCCCTCTTCAGCCCCGTGCTGCCCGTCGCCCCCGCCGCAGCCGCTCGCGTGCCGTCTTCGGGCTCTGTCCCTCAAGTCGACGATCGCAGGCAAAGCATGCCTCCACCTGCCGCTCCCTCTACAGCACCCAGAGACTCGGCCCGCAATAGTGTATACAGCGAATCCGGCATGGGTGACAACATGAGCACGGCAAGTCCTCCCCGCAGCACAGCGTCAAGCTCTGAGAAACCCACGGGGGCCATCATGCGTGGTGCGGGTATGCGGCCATTGAGACTTGTGCAAGAGGCCAAAGAGGAGGAAGAGGCGGCCAAGAAGGCCAAGAGGTCGAGTTGGATGCCTGGTTGGTTTGGGGCTAACAATCGGAGTGTGAGTAGTGAGAATGTGCCCAGGGAGTGAGGATGAGATTTGATGCCATTTCTGGAATTTCTGTTTTGGATATGGCGTTTCTGTTGAGTATGTCTTGTTTTCCGTCGATGATGGGGCTGGATTGGATCGAGTCGGATTGACGTCTTTTTTCTTTCAAGAAATGCCTCTTTAGATCTCTTCTTGCCTGTCACATATACCCCCCTTGATTCAAGCTGTTGGCCTACAAAGCCCTTGTTTTTTTTCCCCTCTACTTCCACAAGGATCAAGACTGGAGGATTCTGAGAGATGCAATGTTTTGTAAAATTTTGTTTGTAGATGATACAGTATCATGTCTATTCGAGGCTCTCTGCCCCCAATTGGTGATGAATATAAACGAAAATCATATGCAAGTCGTCAAACCCATTAATTTCCCCCCCTTCAAACAGACCCGGGTAAACGTAAACAATACCTTTTCGCCCAAAACGACTCTGGCCTTTGTTTCTCTTCCGAGGCCTTCTTCTGTCGTCCAGATGAAAACATCCAGACCAAAAATCCAACCATTGACCAAAGAGATCAACCATTTCTCCAGCACTTGGTTCATGGTTTCCAATCCGGCTTCTGGTGGAGTTTTTGCATGAAAAAAATGCTAAAGTGCCATCAGTTGTCCCAATTGATCTTGCAGTCGGCCAGTTCGTCCCGCATTCCTTGGATGCGTTCCTGCGACCATCCGCTCGACCACGTACTACTTTCTCTTTCGTCGGTTTCTCCCAATCTCACATCTTTGCCCAACTTGCAAGTGCCGTCTTCGTACATCCACTGCAAACACTCGTCCCAAGCGAGACATGCCGCGGCGCAATTGTCGAAGCTCTTGACGGAATTCTTTTCAACTTCTGAAAGCTTTTCGAAGGCTTCTCTGGTTTTGTCGTCAGAATCCTTTTTCGGGCTAGAAAACTGCTTGTCCTTGGAGAGGTTGTTCCAGCTGGTGCGGTTGACCGAAATGTGACGAGCAACAAAATTGTCAAAGACGTCACTGTAAAGATACGGCTTGGCCCATCCCTGTATTCGTGTCAGTATAGGGTTCTGATGTTTACTAAAGCGCAGAAATGGACTCACGTTCTCCTTGACCCATTTGGTCTGGAACTGCCACATGCTGTCCACCTGAGATGGAGAAACGTGGTGCCAGCTCACAGCAGGCGTGCACCAGTGCTTCTTGGTCCAGTCAAGCGTGTCAACCGTCTCGCCCTGGAGACGAGGCCACGAGGCTGTCAGTTCAACATCGACTTCCATCAATGCGCGCGCAACAACCTCATCGCCGCAGCAAGAAAGGCTGGTTGACAATTCCCATCGATCATCGTATTCCTTGACGCCCTTTTTATTTCTGCGGTCTTCAATCTTTTTGGCAGCGCCACGTGAGATTATGAAGCCGCTGCCGCCATGCGCAAAACTAGTGGAACCGAGAACGTTCTGCGCGCCCAGGTACCAAGACTTCTTAGGATTCATGCGTCCAAGGAGTTGCAGTAGGTTTGTCCAGCTCAAGCTGGTGTCAGCTTCAATGTACACGAACCAATCGATATCCGGCGAGGCCATTCGATACGATTCGTGCATCATTGGCAGAAACTTCCACTTGTCAAGGTTCCATCCCTTGCTACCCTTGAGTTTTGCTACATTCTGGCCCTCGCGCTGGTATTGTTGCAATTTGCGGTACATTTCAAAATCCTCATGATCCTCCTTGTAATTAGAGCTGACGGTTTCCAGAGCATCGTGAATCCGATAATCGGAGTATGTCTGCGGCAGATCCGAAAAGATGAGATAATTTGGAGTGCAGCGGAACAGAGTGACGAGGTGAGTGGGCAACTTTTCGTAAATTTCCGAGGCACCAGTCTTGAGCACTATCATGACACGCTCAGCGCCCGGCGCATTGAAACAGGAAACATCCTGCGGTGATACAGTATGGTTGAGAGCCGAATCAGACTCGGTTGACTCGGTTGGTGCTGACGTATGAGGGGTCGATGTGGGATGCACCGGAGTGGGTGGTGTCGACGGAAGCCAGATGTCGCGGAACAGATATAGCGAACACAGCAGAGCAAAGATGATGGTCAGTTTGGAAGCATTGAAGACTCCGGCGGAAGAGGTCGTCATATTGTCGGCTCGAGCTGAATCGGTGACGGGCTTGGTGTATCTTGGCCTGCAGCAAGCCGGTCGCAAGAATTCGAGACTAGAGAAATAATTGGGGACAAGCAATCGACATGAGAAAGCGATGAGAAATGCTCGCTGGAGAAGGAGGAAGAGAAAGATTGAAGGTGTTTACGAGCTGACGAATCTCTCTGTTAACAAGCAGCAGCCACGACCCTCTTTCCAGCATACGAGCGACTTCGTTGTTGATCGTGCATCACCATCTCCCCTCAACGCAAAAGGCACCACCCGTCGCTACGATACGGGAAAGCCTAATGCCAATTTTGGATCCACACGACCATTGACGCAGCAGCTTGAAACAAGATCCTCGCTTTTCCATTGGACAGTGTCAGCCTCAGGACGGGTTTCGGTCCATGACACGAGGTAGTTCAACAGTCGTCAGCTCCATGAACACCATGTTCGCAGTTTCGCCGAACGTCTTTTTAGCGCTCCATCAACTTGGACGCTGAATGGCGTGTCGTTGTTCTGCTCACATATCTGGAAGCTTTGGATAAATCTCAGACACAACGGTCTGGGTAAAGTAGGGCTTAGCTGACACGGCGTGTCCGAAAATGTGAAGCCTGGGTACGTACAAAATAATCCACCAAGTTCACTCTAGCGGTACGAGATGGCGCATGATGCAAGGGAATATTGATCCTCCTCATATATACATGGAGTTGCAGTATTGAGCCAGATACAGATTCTTTAATTATGGCAGTACCTCCTGTTGACTCTGAGCGTTTCTCGCGACATGTCTGGTTCAACAGGGGGGTTCGCATAAAAACCGTTCGTATGCGCTCAGCTCGAAAAATAGAATGAGGATTGGATCACGCCTGCTAGACGACTTCGTGATGGCTTATGAGATGTTACCTGCCACTGGATTCGTATCTCCTAATACGAGACTTGATTGTGCACGATAAGTAGAATGCAACAAAACGTTGGTTCGGTAAAGCGCGAAGCTGCAGATTGTTTGTTGATATTCTGTGGCTGGTCAAGTCTGAGATCCATCTGTTGGCAAGATCAAGATTCATGTGCAAGGAATTCAACGTGGGAGAAATTGTGCAAAGATTTGACCAGATCATGACAAGGTCTTGTTGTAACTAATGTCAGACGTAAATCTTTTGATGATGATGATGATAAGATCCAAAGCTTCTCGACTCCAGCCGTGCGAGGCGCAGTGGGCAAAGGAGACGACCAACAAATTGGTTGCACACGCGACTTTCTTGCACGGCACGCGTGCACCAATTTTTGTCCATCTACATCTTTCTCAACTCGACGCATCCTCTCATTCGAAACAAGTTCGTCATCCAGACGACTTCCCTGATAGATAGCCCCTGAGTCGCGCACGATACACGGTATAGACTCCCGCCCGCAACAGTCAACTGTATCCCCACATTGTCAGCATCGTCACGACAATCGCTCTGTACAAGTCATCCCTGGTGGACATGCTAGAAAGAGACGGACTTTGATCATACCTGAAACACAGCATTCTACACAGCAGACGTCCCACACTCCAATCCTGGCGCTTATGCTCCGTGAGCATCCCCAAACATAAGGCCCTCCACCCTCGCCAACATCTCCTACCTCAGCATGGACTCGGCCGGCCACATCATCCTTGCAGCCAACTCCCTATACGCTCGTGCGAATGCCACCAATGGCACTAGCTCCTCCCAAGAGAATAAAGACCACGCTTCACGGCCCCCGATATACAAAGCCATCGGCATCATCCTTGCTGTCTGCTCTGGCGTCTTCATCGGCACTTCGTTCGTTCTGAAAAAGCATGGACTGCTCAAGGCAAACGAGAAATACAACGAGGCTGCTGGCGAGGGCTATGGTTATTTGAAGAATGGTTGGTGGTGGACCGGCATGATTTTGATGATCATAGGGTAACATATCCCCAAGTTCCTGTCTGGAACCCTACAGCTGACCTCTTCGCAGTGAAGTGTGCAATTTTGTCGCATAGTAAGACACACTCGAAATGTTTTTTTGACACCTCAGAGGCTGACCTTCTCGCAGTGCTTTTGTTGATGCTATCTTGGTCACTCCTTTTGGTGCGCTCAGTGTCGTCATCACTACCATCTTGTCTGCAATCTTCCTCAAAGAACGCCTCAGCTTTGTCGGCAAAGTCGGTTGTTTCCAATGTGTCATTGGCGCTGTCATCATTGCTTTGAATGCTCCCGAGCAATCTTCCGCTGCTAACATCCAGCAAATGCAACACTTTGTCATTGCTCCAGGGTTCCTGACATATACCGGAGTTGTCATCCTTGGATGTGCCTTTACTGCCTTCTGGGCTGGTCCTCGATATGGCAACAAGAGCATGTTCGTCTACCTAACCATATGCAGTCTTATAGGAGGATTGAGTGTCGTTGCAACCCAAGGTCTCGGTGCTGCTATCGTCGCCGCTATTGGCAAAACTACACCCGTCAATCAGTTCAAGCAATGGTTTCTCTGGGTTCTGTTTGTCTTTGTCATTGGCACGCTATTGACTGAGATCATCTACCTCAATGCAAGTCAACCTGCAATACAGAACGTTACGTGCTCGGATGCTGATACGACCTCTTATAGAAAGCACTCAACATCTACAACGCCGCCCTCGTCACCCCAACATACTACGTTTACTTTACTTCTGCAACCATCATCACATCTGCAATCTTATTCAGAGGCTTTGGCGGCAGCACAGTAGGCATCGTAAGCGTCATCATGGGCTTCTTGACAATTTGCTCTGGTGTTGTGCTGCTCCAACTGGCCAAATCTTCCAAAGATGTGCCAGATTCGGCCGTTTTCAAGGGCGATCTGGACCAAGTCCGCACCATTGCCGAGCAAGAAGAGCCTGAGAGCGAACCACGCGCCGACACTATTCGTGGCGGTGCTGCCATTGTTCGTGCGCTCAGCAGGAAGCGTACTATGAAACAGCTCGATGAAGCCCGAACTATCGCGAGTGAGCACATGGAACCCATCGGCGAGGACGACACAGTGTACTTTGATGGCTTGCGCCGCCGCAAAACAGTTCATGCGCCAAACGATCCTCGACCGCTACAGAACATCAAGACACCTCATCCTCCTTTGGGCTTGACGCACTTCCCGGATGAGCAGAATACTGATAGCGACAGTGATGACGTTCATCCTGGATTCCTGCCACGTTTCCGCCGAAGCAAGAAGAAGTCACGGAACCCGTCAAGCGACCATTCTTTGATGGAAATGAAGCCACCATTGACGCTAAAGTCACAATCAACTTTCTCAACAACAGCCAGCAATGAGCCGGAGCGCGAGCACGTCTACGGACTACCTGCTGGTCTCAGATCACCAGCTCAGGATGTAGATACCTCATACAAAGGTGGAGGCGCTATACACTGGACCACTAGCATCGACGAGCGAGAAAGAGAGCGCGAAATGAGCCAAAGCAGTTCTCTGATGCCACCTAAACCCCCACCACATGGCCGACCAGATTCCAGCGGCAAGCGGACTTTCAGTTTCCAGAATGTCTTCCATCGCAACAAACATGGTGACGAAGAAAGAGACGACGGAGCCATGCGCCCAATCTCACGCGGCGCGTTGAGCTTCGCCAGCCGCAAGAGCAGTGGCTCACACCATCGACCATCCAGCCGCAACAACGCCAGCGAGGAGGAACGATTAGGTCTCGTCACTGGTGATGCTTCATCTCCTGGCGGCGGCAATGGTAAGGCACAAAAGTACAGCGGTCTTCCCGTCTACGAGGCTGAAGATGACGACTGGCTCGTCACTAGCGGTAGAAGCGAGAGTCCAGAGGATGTCATGGGTGATCTTGGCCGCGTGCGCATGGACAGGAGCCGCAGTCGCAGCGATGATAGCACCTACGAACGTTACGACGATGATGATCTAGGGTACTTGAAGCCCAAGAAACCTAGTGGGTTCTGAGAAGTTTGTCTTGCTTGTCTTGTTTGTCTCGGGGCGCACCTTTTTTTTTCGGATATTTCAGACTGGTACAGGCAGTCTTGATTTGGATCGATTGTGCTTGGCTTGTAGTAGATACCCTCAGCTGTTTGCTGGCGCGTACATGGTCATTCTTCCTTCACCACCACCACCCTCACTGCCATCCCGGCATGTGTTTGCTGGGTTTGCAGCTCGTCAGTAATTTGTCGGTATGGTGTTTCTTCGATGCAACATGTGTGCTTCGGGAGGCATCGTGATTTCTCGGTCAGTTCCTCCCTCCAGTGGAACTGTTTTAATTCATGGGCTCTCACTGGATGCTGATGCTAGGATATAGGCAGGTCTGATGCACAGCATCATGTCTTTCCAGCCGATCGCATACGCCAATGGAGAATGACGGTCGCTCAAAATCTCCCCTGCACCATATGGTGTGATATATATCTGTCGCGAAGCACAATGGGTCTCGAACAATTCTACAGAAAATAAAAGGAATGTACGACCACGAAGTTTCTCGAATGTATCTCACTCTGAATGAAGGGCCAGCTGACTCGAGTTTACATCTGTTTAGTTTGAGTGTAAAGTACTAAAACCAAACTCGATAACACCTCTACTCTAGTTCTTTGATCATCAATATCTAAAACTCGACACTGACATGTAAGCTACACGTCCAACAGCCGACACTTGCAAACCAAGACACTTCTACCACAAAACAAGACGACATCCATCATCCCAAACTCAGACCATCCACAACAACCATCCCCACATCAACACCGCCTCGACAAAAGCAGCACCAGCAAAAAACATAGGTTTCCACCACCCAAACCTCTTGCCCTTGTCATCATCTCTAGCAGCAACACCAGCATACCAATACACCGTCTGCAAAACACAGACGTTTATACTCAGAAACTGCAAGAAATATGCCCAGATGACTTTACGCGGCACCGTAGCAAACACGACTTGTTCCATTCTCAGTGACTCGTCGTGGCCGGGGCGGGCCCAGCGGGTGGATGTCCATGGTGCAGTGAGGAAGGAGGGTGGGTGCAGGCAAATCCCGATGCCACAGAGGAGTAAGCAGAGGAAGCATGGGAAGATTGAGCTCGCGAGGTCACGTTTCAGCACGCGAGAGATGGCGTTTGGTTGGGTAGCTGGCGGTGGAAGAGGTGCGTTGGTGGTGTTGGGGTTGTTGTAGGCGGGTGGATCGTCGAATGGGTTGTTGAGATTGTTCATTTCGATGCTGACGGCGGGTTGAGGCGCAGAGGGGAGTGCGTAGCTGGAGATGGCGCTTCTTCTGGCTCCTGCGGATGCTGCTACGGGACTTGTTCCGGATTCGTATCTGCCTGTTGAGAAGTGGTTGGGTGCTGAGTAGTACGATGGCGGGTTCTGGTTCTGCTGGCTCTGTTGATTGCGGTTGCTTACGCTCTGGCTGGGTACAGTCTGCCATTCATCGCTGGCATCAGATGATCCAGCGTTCATGGGGTAGGTAACCATGATGTCGATGTCAAGGGTTTGGTTGATGGTTTTCCGATGAGTCGATGACTTTTTACAAGTACTCGAAGAATAGAGATGAAAGGAATATCAAATCCGGACGACAGATATACACGGTGAATCACACTCATCTTCATATTGACTCTTCAAGTCTGCACCATCAGTCAATTGTTGGATGGGTGCTTTTGCGCTTTCTACCTCAATTGACTCACTGATCCCACTCATCCCTCAATACTCGGGACAAATGTCTGTGACCTACTTCAGTTGCTTGTTGCAGACTCTCCAGGTTGTGAGAGTATAAGAGGTCGTTTTATGCAATATCCCCATAATGTAGACAACCAGATCATAATTGTAACAAGCGATCCTGTGGTCATAATTACCAAAATAATGTCTACAGAATCAAAGTAATCCAAAGTAAAAATCAAGGCAAGGTATGAGCATCATATTGCTTTTTTCAAAAGCAAAACCCTAGTCTTGATTCTTCGAGTAACACCGGAAATAATTTTTTGCAAATTAGTTGCATCTTCTACATGGTAAAACATTCTAAGCCCAGAACCCTCTCCCTTTCTTTCCCATCATCCACGGACCAGGCTCTTGAGCTGCGCTCTCCAACACACCCATTCCAAGTCTGCTCTCATAAGCCTCCCGACTCTTTCCCTGCGATGTCCGCAACATGGTCCATCTTAAATAAGGTTTCGCATCGACATACTCGCCGATACAATCGATCAACCAACCCCCCAACCCCCTGCCTTGATACTCGGGAATCACGTACAAGTCCGTCACGTACGCAAAAGTGGTTTCGTCGGTGATGAGGCGCACAAAGCCTATTTGCGTCTTGTTGGTGGTGGTGGTGGTGTATAGGCCGAGGCAAAAGGAGTTTTGGATGGATTGGTGCAGGATTTCTTGAGGCACGGGCGTGGTCCAGTAGATGTAGTCTTGGGAGAAGGCCTTGTTGATGGCGGGCAGATCGAGGAGAAATTTGTCGGAGGTGATGTGGTATTGGCCTCGTGTCCATGTGTAAGGGTGTTGCGACTCCGGATTCGATGTCATTGTTGCCCAGGAGTGAAGCTCTTTAAGCGTGGGACGATACGAGCAACGGAATGTCCCTTGTACCTTAAGAACAAGATGCTCTTGTGATGAGATCTTCAATGAATTGTGTCTGTTGAAGAACTGGTGTTCATGGCGATTGCTCGACACTATATACTGTACACATCTTCAATTGATTCGAACATGAGTCACAGTGTCCTGCCAGGAACAACAGATATACTGCGTCAACAATGGCTCTTTTAAGTTCAGCATTATGACTTGCGATCTCAAGGGGCTTTATCATGGTATGCAATATCTTCGGTCGCGTTGTGATGAGTCACCACAGGACTAAAGTGAGCGAAACATAAGGCAGCTAATTGTAAACGTCTTTACAACAACCGTACAGTAAACAGACATTGTTAGAACAGCGCAATATTTACACCTACAAAGCAATTGCCATTTGGCAATTGCTCGGGTATAAGTGCTGTATACAGTCGAGGTAGTGTAGGAGATATAAGATTTAAGAGGTGCTAGGATCGAGACACTCTTGGCATGCCTTCTAAGTGGGAATGCATAGCACTACTAAGCACCCTCCTCTGACTGGGCAAAAATGGGGGCTATCTTAACGCTTATCTACCTCCTAAGCCAGCACAAAAAACCAAAGAGAGTCCAAAAAAGCTGATGAACCTGACCCGATTTGAACGGATGACCTTGTGGAAACCCCAACGGATGACATCTAAGATGTTATGACTGGAATCACACGCGCTACCGCTGCGCCACAGGTCCAAAAGGTATTGGGGCGGTGAGGGGTAGTGTATATGTAAAATTGATCTAGCGAGCGCCGACCAGAATCCACAAGGTCATCCATTCAAATCGGGTCAGGTTCATCAGCTTTTTTGGACTCTCTTTGGTTTTTTGTGCTGCGCCAGCGGACATGTGTCCGCTGGACACATGTCAAGGTTGTTTTACTAACAGCTTCTACAAGAGAGGTTGGCACGATTAGATTGATTAGTTTGTATGTGAAATACTAATATTAAATTTCGATTCGTAATGCTAATCTTTTAAAGGTTGCCTAGCGAATATCTCGCATCGTCGCTATACATCAGGCTGCATACCTATCTAGACGGAAAGCCTACGTTAAAGGTTTATGCAACTAAAAGATAACCCTTCGGCCAATGCTATAGTTCAGACGCCGCTACATCTGTTAAACTCACTAGTAGAGGTGCCTTCGATGGTATCTTCTATAGTCGTTCCAGCTGTTCTTGTCTTTGGCACGAGTTGTGTGATGTGCTTAAAGAGGTGCAGTGTGCCTTTAGCACTACTTGATAAGTCTAAGGAGAGCGGGTGCAAATGATGCTTCCCGTAGCCTCATTAACCAACCCAAAGTATTTTATGCATTACGATCGTCCGTTATGCCATGATCTAAATCTAGTATTGCCACTTACGAACGCTTTTGACATTTATTAGTAACATTTTGATCCGTCTTTGTAAGGCATGTCTAAGAAGATGCTCCAATCTCTGTATTTCATTATGTAGGCACGCATCTAGCGTTAGTTTTGGACATTGTATGAGAGATATTTTAAGGGCTGATAGATGCTCTCGTAGCAATGCTTACAGGCTGTCAACTGTGCAGCCGGCTCGGTCGTAGCCAAACGCAGGTTCTCGTCGTCAAAAGCACGCAACGACCGAATAGCAGTAAGACCGTTGTTGGAAAGAGGAAGATTCATAAATGAGGATATAACGAAAGCGAGCATTGGACCGGTCTCCTCATCAACATTCCTGGCGTGCGTCCCCATAGCACTTGGTGTATGCGATTGTGAAGATTTGGTCAATTTCAGGAAGATTTTGGGCGAACCAGGGTAGGTGTCTATGGGAGCTCCAGGATATAAAGTCGAGGATATTCAACACGGGCAGGGTGGATGCGGCGCACTCAAAGAAGAATTTCTGTATCTGGACTGCTCGAGACAGGTCTACAAAGAAGAATCTTTGACCATCTTCGGCGCTTTGGAAATGCACGCTCTGTTCACTAATGCGAGTCGTGACAGGCATGCGAGAGATACTTGCAGCTTTGCCGTATACGATGTTATCGTTGTTAAGTGTTGACTGTAGAGCCGCTATTTCGTCACTCTCTCTTGCTGAAATGCGCTTTAGAAGTGCAAGCATGGAGCTCATGCGGATGGTAGTCTAGCTCAGCAAGAACAAAGAGTAGGTTAGGCCGCTTATAGGAAATGACCGGAGCTTGTTCTCGAAAGCGATGATTTGCTCCATCGTAGCAAAAGTGACGGGCATAGGCTGCGATTCTGAGGTCAGTCTCTCATCATCTTCATCGCGCGAGACAGACACACCTTCAACATGGCGTGGTTCTGAACATTGTGATGCCTGCGTTCTAGACTTAGGATCATGTTGTGGTGAGAGGATGTACTACTGCAATGGAACAGCATCGAATGATAATGTCGGTATGAAGAGTCACAAAGTCTTGCAATCCCAGCAGATGCAGTCTTACGTTTGAAAAACAATCTGCATTGCGATGTGACAACATCAAATCATGATGTCGGCATTGGGAAGTCGATATCATTGTCTACCTTTCTAGTCCACTCAAAGACGATCATGCCATGCCAGCAGCTCTAAGTGCTCGGTCCAATCTCTGGATATCATGCACACGAGCACCATTCTCCACATCAACAGCAGCAAGATCCCTCGACAAGACACTGTTGATTTCGTGCGTGTCATCGTCATCGTCCTGTTGCTCAACCTCCAAGACTGGCTCGTAGCGACGCACCAGCATCTGTTGGTACTGGACAGCTCTCTCACGATGACGACGTCTACGACGACACATGTGCTGCGCGGAAAATCAGCCAACACCAACCCATTTCGTGATACAAGCAAGTCAAGTAATGGAAAAACGGAAAGTGTTTTGACAAGAAACAAATGCAAAAAAAAAAAAAGTAAACCCAACTTACACAGCAACCATGACGAAACATGCATCTCATGAACATGATGAAGAAGAACAGAAACGATATCGAAACATAGGCCTGCAGAACGGCCGTCACAGGCGTAGACCATGGCTGCATGTACCTGGAAAATTACCAAATTAGCCATCACGTGCAATAGTCCTGCGCGAAAAAAAAATGCCTCACCAGGGCAATTCGTTTTGGTCGACTGTCGAATTCTTTTCAGTCGGCGAGAAAGGAGGAACATGGTTCTCAAAAGTGTTGTTGCGACTTTCGTCGGTGTTGGGGATCGTGGTGATGTGCATGGCGTTTGCTGAAGTTGTGTAAGCGATTCCTTTGGTAACAGATCTGCAAGGGGGCAAGGCGCGGCGTTGGGTGATATGGTCTTAGGAGAGGAAAAAAGAGGCATTTTGTGTCCATCCTTCTCCCCGGGTCATACAATACAAGATTCAGGCAATTGTTCTCGCACGACATGGGACGCAGAGGTATTGTGATGAGATGAGAGAATGGCGAGTGAAACTGACTGGATCGATTGTTCTGTCGAACAGTCAAAATGCAAATCCAGGTATTGTTCTGCCATCGTTATCATTGTTCCTGTTATTACAGCCGCCCATCAATCCACAGTGCGTTATTTTCATGACTTGTCCCAAGGCAGAGAAAAGGTACCGACCCAATCTTCGACCTCCTTTCTCAGCTGAACAATTTCCGTAATCTCCTCTCCTTCGCCGACATACTCCTTGAAGGCATTGACGCTGCCAGGGTTCTTGCGACCAGCCTTCTCTGCGGCTTCCTTTGCAGCACCGTCCAACCTGCGGGTAATCTCAACAGCGCGGTGGACCACATCGGCGACACGCTTGAAATCCTCAGGTTGGAAACCACGAGTAGTCATAGCAGGAGTTCCCATGCGAAGGCCGCCGGGCTTCATGGCCGACTTGTCGCCGGGCACGGTGTTCTTGTTGGCGGCAACACCGACAAGCTCGAGAATACGCTCCACACGGGCACCATCGACGTTCTTGTCCTTGAGGTCAACCAAGACCAGATGGTTGTCGGTGCCGCCCGAAACGATTGTGTAGCCAAGACCGCCCTTGTCCTTTGTGTTTCCAAGACGAGATGCAAAGGCCTTTGCATTGTCAAGAACAGTCTGCTGGTACTGCTTGAACTCAGATGACTGGGCTTGCTGCAAGGCGACGGCCAATGCAGTGATGGTGTGGTTGTGAGGCCCGCCCTGGTGTCCAGGGAAGACAGACGAGTTGATGGGGCCTTCAAGATCGTACATGACTTCGTTGCCCTTCTTATCGGCACTGCGGACACCCTTGCGGAAGAAGATCATGGCACCACGGGGACCGCGCAGGGACTTGTGAGTGGTAGTGGTGACGACATCGGAGTAGTCGAATGGCGAGGGGATCACGCCGCCAGCGACGAGACCAGAGATGTGAGCCATATCGGAAAGGAGGTAGGAGCCGACACTGTCGGCAACGTCGCGGAACTTCTTGTAGTCGATCAGTCTGCTGTAGGCAGATGTGCCGGCGATGATGATCTTGGGGCGGTAGAGCATGGCCAGCTCGTGCAGCTTGGTGTAGTCGATCAGACCAGTCTTCTCGTCGAGCCTGTATGGCAACGTCTCGAAATACTTTGAGATGGCCGAGATCTTCTTGGTGGGTGTTTGGTAGCCGTGCGAGAGGTGGCCACCGTGGGGGAGATCGAGACCCATGATACGGTCGTGGGCATTGAGGAGAGCAGAGTAAGCGTACAGGTTTGCGGGTGATCCGGACAGAGCTGTGAAGAGGGTGAGCTGCTTGTGGAGGTTGAGGCAGTGGATGAAAGCATACGCTGGACGTTGACGCCCCATTTCTCAGGATCGAGACGGAAAGCCTGGAGAGCTCTCTGTTGGCAAAGTCTCTCGGCCTCGTCAATGTGCTCGTTTCCGCCGTAGTATCTTGCTCCTGGGTATCCTTCCGAGTACTTGTCTGTCGAGGTCAGCCTGCGACCATGGCAATGTGATGGAGAATTGCCCACTTTGCATGACACTGCCCAAGGCGTCCAGAACTGCTTGCGATGTAAAGTTTTCTGAAGGAATCAAGTTGATAAAGTGTTTTTGCCTCCTCTTCTCCTGGTCAGGGTGTCAGTGGCTAGCAAAGCAGCTAGTGTTGGACATGGTGCACCTTCTGGATGATGTTGTAGACGGTAGGATCAGCCTCCTCGAGATCAGCCGAGAGCAGCTTGTATAGGCATCAGTCGTGGCTCAATGGACGCGTCGTGGCGCAATGGCGGTTGCCTACCTTCTGCTGTCCTTCGACCGACAGGCAGCGGCGTGTTTGCACTTGCAAGGGACGCCATGTTCCAGCAATGGGCCGCCTACACGTGCGAGACGCACGCAGCAGCGACGTCGTCGTCGTCGTCGTCAAGGCAGACATTGTTGGTTGGTGGACAGGAAGCAGCTGCTCGTCGACGACGACGGCGACGACATGACCACCCCGGCGCATCATCCCATCCCACTCGACTCCACTCGGTCGACTTCTCCTTTCGGCTAGCCTCAGCACGGGTCGTGCGCACGCCTATTTCTTGCCCGCTTGCCTGCCAACCTCTTTCTCTCCTTACACAACTAAATCCAAGATGATGAGATGACTTGTCTGGCAGACAATCTCACTCGTTGCGCTTTGCAAGGCGACGTGGGTGTTGCTGAGACGTCTGGGGTCCCCAACCACCATTTTTACAGGCGATTTTCGTACTTTCTGATTGGAAGCTTGTGTTCAACAACGTCTCGTGTCAATTTTGGCACCCTCACGTTTTTTTTTTGCTTGTCGACAACGTGCTTTTGTGAAGCTGGTATAGAGTTCATTCATGTCGTAAACGTGACTATCTAGACTTCACGGCCTTTGTCTGTCTGTGCGTACTTGTCAAGCGCATCGTGCAGCTTTCCAAAGACACCTCCGTGCCAGCTTCTCAACGCATCCCACTCGGTTTGCGGTAGAGTTCTGCTCGCCATGCGTAGCCACCCACCAATGATCAAGTCCGCATAGCTAGCCTGCGTCCCAAGCACAAACGGTCCACTTTCGTCTCCCTTGAGTATCTTGGACAGTCCTTCCAAGTTGCTCTCAAACGCCTTCATCAACTGCTCACGCTGCTCGCCAGTGCATGCAAAATCGTCAAACGACTTGACCCCCGCGCGTTTGACAAAGACCTGCTCGCCAGCCGGCTCTAGAGGCATACCCTGCAGCATGAGTATGACATGTGCTGAAAAGACTTGATCCACGTTCATATTGAAACGCGCATATTCCTCGTATTGTCCCTTGCGCACGTCTGATAATGGTACCGGGGATGCATACTCGGGCGTGAATTCATAATCGAGCTTCTGGTCAGGGAAGAGATTGCCAGAACCGGACTCAGGGTACGTTTCTTGCAGATACACAGCGATGTCCAATGAGTCACCGACTTTTTCACCGGTGATTGGGTTTGTGATCACAGGCAAGGTGTAGAAATCGCTGCCATCGCCGAATCGTCGACATGCTGAAACTTGTAGGCTTCGGCGGACCTTTTCGACATCGGGCAAACGCACCCAGGCAGTTGTGTATGGAACAGCCTTGAAGTTGAGAGCCAAGCGGCTCTTCCAAGGGTTCGGCGCACTATTGCTTGATTCTCGAGGTGCTTTGAATGCTATGTCGTAGAAGTCGATGGTTGAAGATGACATTGTGGTCCGAGGTGAAGAGTGGTATCAAATTGTATCAATTGCCGAAGTGTAGTGCAGAAATGTCCGAAGTGGAAGAGATGCTGTTGTCTCTGGAAAGGAGGTCTAGGTCTAGTTTATATCTTGTTCTGGTCTGCGGTGTTGCCCAAGTTGTGTCACCGTCACTGCAATCCTTCTGCTCGTCTTGCTCGTTTACGAATACGAACTACGAATACGAGAGTAGGTGAGGTGATGACCCTGCTTGTATTTTCCAAGACAGTGACCTACCTTTGTCTAGACGCGATGAGGGGCTAGATCGACATTTTCAGGATACATGGGAGAATACGCTGCCTGTCAGATGCTGTTCAATCGGCGAATGGTACATACTCACCGGTGCCTGGCTTCGAAGGCCTTTTCGCGGACATGGATGTGAGTAGCAAGAGACTTGCGTCAGCTTCGATGTCTGCTTTCAATCAGACTACTTCACTACGGCCCGCGAGACACTCGATGTAAGGGGCTCTCTCCATGCTGCTCTATACTTCTATGTAACTGTTGAGCGGACCTCATCAACATAGAGGTACGAGTACTTTCTAGGCATTGGCGCAGTTCTGCAACAGCGATTTCCGGAGCGGGCTCCCCGTATGCTACGGTTGCCTTCAATGTGTGCCTTTCACGTTCCAGACATTCACATAATACCCGAGTCAGATGCATCTATCTTAGCGCGTCGTGCCTCACCAAATCTTGAGACTTTTTGATAGCTGCGGGTACTGACGCCGCCCCTGCCGTTCGCCAAACAATCAAAAAACTAAAAATCGATCCTGATTTCTAAATCCTCATACTGTACGAGCGTTTGAGGCTCGGAGTCATGGCCCCTTCACTAACTCTGAATGTCGTCAATGCTCAGTGGTTCGGCAGTCAGTTACCTTGTTGCACAAGCTCCTATCCCAAACCAAGAGCTGTGCACCAATTTCACCCGTACAAACAAACCTAGCTGTTTCGAGTATGCCCTACCGAACAGCAACGTTCCGAGCATATCCAGCGAGCCTATACAGCGAGGGCCACACCAATAACTTCAAGCTTCCACTAGGGAGTTTTCATCGCGGGGCTGACCTATACGTTCATGGCGCAGTACGAATCGCTTTTCTCGATCAACAATTCAGTCCTGTGCTTTGCTTTAAAACGGCCCCGAGCCACATTGGTTCCTCGCATTTCACTGATAGTCTCTCCTTCTGCCACGCAATCTCACATCAGTACAAGCACTCTTTCCATATCTGATCTGTCTCTCAATTATCATCGTCACACATCTGGTACTTTATCTACCCAATCTCGCTATCATCATGGCTCCAATCAGCAAAGCTTGCAAGACCAAACCCAATGCGACCAGACCCTCGTCACAAGGCATCGATACATACATACATGGAAACACTGGCCATAAGCCCATGGACGATCCAAATCTCGACTTGTATGTTGACGACACCGATGATTGCGACCATACCACATTGAAACGCAAACGCTCTCCTTCGATCCCATGTACCCCACTTCATTCTCCAGGCTTTGACAATGACTCTGCTTCAAGTTGTGGTTCGCTTGAACCCAACTCAAGGCATAATGACCTGCCCCCTATGGCTTTGACCATAAATGTCCCACCAGGTCACGAGGGTCCATTAGTGGTTAATCTCGACATTAATTCTCTGCTCGCTCAAGCTCGATCTCAAATACGTCCGCTTCCGACTTGCACCAGTCCGCGTTCACGGTCATGCGCAGATTCAGGGTATTCTAGTGCTGCAAGTGTCACTTCCGACCTCAGCAAACCACGAACGGCATCAAAACGTAGCTTTTTGGATTTACCTGCCGAGATTCGCAATCAGGTCTACCGACTGGCATTTGTCTCCAAAGAAAAAATAGACTTCGCATATCCTGACAACTTCTCCCGGTCTTCAGCTCTCCTCCAGACTTGTCATCAGATCCATGAAGAAGGTCGCACGATCCTGTACTCTGAGAACACATTCTACTTCCAACGTCGAAAGAAAGAGCGAGCTGTTCGGTGGACCACCGATGTCTACGAGATTGGATACAAGGATATTCTCTTCTTCCTAAAGAGCATCGGGCTCGCCAATCTCAGTCTACTGCGTCACCTCATTGTCATGTTCGAAGATGCTCAACCCTCTATGAACACTCACCTCAAGGATGCCGATCAGCGAAGATTCACAAACGACAATGCCTTACTGGAGACGCTGCAGATATTGGGCGAGCATACCATGCTCAAGAGCTTGGATCTCTGCTTCCAAGGAAGGAGAACTTTCTATAATCGAGACGAATCACGCTTCATCGAGCATCTTACTCGTATCAGAGCGGACCAAGTCAGATGTATCAACAATCCTGACACACCTTTCTCCAACTGGAAAGGACTCTCCAAGATCGGTCCAGCAGATTCAGGTCGTCTTGTGCACGAGATGACACGGCGAGTCACGATCTTTCGTTGAGAGCGCCCTCCCTTCATGTCATGACTTTTTTTTTCCGTCACAATTGAGCGAGCATGATGTGCTGGATTTGTTTATTCTTGTCCTTTCATGAATTTTCATGACGATTTTCTTCTTTCCTACACACATCATTCACGACAGTCATCTTTGACCAGATTTTTTTGTGTTATCAATACCCGATGCTTGGTCTACAGAAGACAAGCATCAGCAGACTCAGGCAGAAATGACCTTCGAGTCAAGGAGTTTTCGGCAGTTGCAACGAGATCATGACAAAATAAAAGGGACTGCCGTCTAGGCCGTCCATATTTTCTTCCAACGTCATTTCCTGACTTCTGATATTTACACGTCCCACGTCTCACGATTCGTACTCGCTGTCAGATGGCTGCTTAGTACTCGCGTGATTTGACACGAAAGTCGTGTCTCAACAAGCGATTTGTCTTCCATTGTGGTCGTGGTCATTCTCCACCGTGAATCCATCGTGCATTGTGCAATTTGGGCCTTGTCAATCTGCTGCACGTCCATGAGTCGTATTCTGGCTGATGAGTATAGCCTGCGGACAGTAAGTTGCAATAGTCCTGCGATAAGCAAGATCCTTCCCAGATCTGACTGTTGCGCGATTTGGTGTGTGGAGTGAGTGTGGCTTGCTTACAAGGCAAAGCGGGGGCCTCTTGACATTTTGGATGAGAATTCACGACTCCACGACTCGCCGTCGCTATTGTTCTTTCCTGTCGATCTAGAAAGCATACTTCAAGAAGCACGGGAGTTTCCCGTAACCATCCCGCCACGTCCGCGTCGGTGCCGGCCGATGATGCACAAGTCACTGACTCGGTACCGGGGTACTTTATATCTCGCCTACATACCTTCGACACCAGCGGCGGATAGTACCGAGCACGAACACGTCCGGTGCAAAGTTAAGACGGCGATGCTTCTGCTTGTCAGGCGTCCTTCCTCACCTCTGGTGATGATACTTCCAGCAGTGTGGTCAAGACGGCCCGGTGCGCGCATATTACATCTGCCTTCATCATATGATACAACGATCTTTGCAGCGCTGCACAGAATCATCTATAGTCTTCAGAGCTATAAAAACAGCGACCATGACATTATTGTCGTCCTAGGGGGGCAGCTATCGGCTCAAAAGCATTCACTTACGAGTCATGGTCAGGTGCTGCTCTACCCCATGAATCATGCCCTATATCGCTGCTTGGTGGTTTCTCCAGCCGACGGCCCGCCGCCGCCCCAGTTTCTTTTGTTTCTGGTGCTTACATAGCATCCTGCAACAACCCCTGATTCAATAAACGGACGACAGTTATTCAGGTGCTTACAAAGCCCTACTTCTTGCTCAGATACCACTGACAGAGAAAGTAGGGACGAGTCAATACATGTTCTGTCTCGATGCCAACGAGCCACAATTCTTGAGTCTGACCAAGCAGATCTTATCCGAGTAACTGCTTTAAAAAAGCTTCCAGCTTTCCGTGGAGATGTTTGACAATCCTTAAAACATCGGTTCAGCTCTGCCGCTAAACTCTCAAATGAGAGGTATGTCACTGCCTTCTGCTTGTGTTGGCAACGCATCGATCTCAAAACCCACAAGAGATTGCTCTAAGCCAAGATAAGATTTACCGCCCTGTTCGTCACCCACATTCTTGGAACCATCCCACACGCGCCCGCGTTCAATCACATGCATGTAAAGTCAAATCGATGTCGCTGGTCGGCCAAAATCATCTTCAAGGTTTCGGGTTCATCCCAAACCTTATGGACATGACAGGTGCGTACCTCGGGACCCTCGAGGACCGTTGACATGCACAATTTACAACACTCGTAAGCTTTTATTCTCGGTGACATTTTCTCGCCGAGTCCAATCAGTCGACAGGCCATGCAGAAAGGAAAGCCCTTTTGGCGACTTGGGTTCTGAACGTCTCGAACGGTAACTCGAGGGACTTCTCGCATTCGCTACGGAGAGGTCTCGCGGACCGAATGCCACGGAGTTAGCAAGACACCGAGACTTTTGGAGCACAAGAGCTGTCATTGAGAATTCTACGTTGGACTGCTTGAGCCGCACATGCCCTCAGACGATCTTTTCCATCTGGCAGACTGATGATTGATGATGGTACATGTTCAAAGACACATTTCTCGTGCGGCCCGAGACATCACTAGCTGCAGCGGGATCTGTTGCGTTCACCTGCCGTCAATCGCCTACAAGGCCTGGTCCACTCGGCGCAGCAAATGCTTCATGACGGCTCAAGAGACCACCACTCATCTCTTTTTTCTCAATGATCAACTTCGGTTCCATCTGCTGAAACGTTTGAGAATTCAAGGTATGCTGATGACGGGATGGCCAAAGTATCCTGTCGCTGCCGATTTGTGCTCTCCCGAGTCCCGACTCCAGACTGGACTCACTCTGACATCGACCTGCAATTCGAACCTGAGAGCATGACAAGCATGCAACCATGCTTTCTCATATGCTGTCACGAGTGCTCCGCGACTCGCAAGCGAGACTCAACGATGGTAGCCATCCAGTACTGCCTTGCTTAGACCAACTTTCTGAGACCTTGTACCTCTGAGAACCGCTGTTCGCTCTAAGCTCTACAACGCTCTGCTTTGCAAGTATGCGCGGCTTGTTGCCATCGAAGTTGACAACACCCGGCCCTCTTTTTCCATTGCTCAAGTCATCAGGGCTAGTTTTTTTTT
>RZIQ01000064.1:0-135728 GCA_003992365.1 Aureobasidium sp. P6 | reverse complement strand
CCCCGCCGTTACCGTCGCCCCTCACCTCGCAAAGGCCATTGGTGTCCTTGTCGGTGACGACGAGTTCGTTACTCTGATCGATGCCAACACCGCAGTTCCCGTTCGCCGTACCGCCCAGCTCAATGCCCCCGAGGGTGATGTTCTCGTCAAGCTTTGCGAAGGTGTCAGCGAGATCAAGGTCACCAAGGAGGAGCCTGCCCCCAAGGCCGAGACCAACGGCGACGACGAGGATGACTCTGACGACGACAGCGATGACGAGCCCGAGGAGACCCGCGAGAAGATCTGGAAGGCTGGTGAGGTCATCGCCGAGGCTGCTGTCAAGGACGTCAAGAAGGGCGGAAAGGTCGAGGTTCAAATCAACGTCAACACCGATCTTTCGGTACAGGTCATTGTCCGCGAAGTCGGTTCTAAGACTGGTGTCCGCGGTGCCATCGAGGCCAGCGCATGAAGAGTTGACCACTCACTTCCACTCACGCCCCCACTCACTCTCACGCCCCTGCTGAGTTGTCCAGCCACTCCCACCGACGCTCTCCCTGCTTCGCCCGCTGTGCCATCAACCAGTGCAGTCACCTTTCCCATGACTTACTTCGAACGGTTCTGTTTTGCATAGATGAAATGAATGGTTGAAAGGTTCTTTCTGTTTTTTTGTCCGTTTCTCAGGAGATATTTAGGAGTTTTTTTTCTCTACACAAAAGCACGAATAGAAGAAGGAGCCAAAAGATTTTTTCTTTTCATGATTACCATGTTTCCTTTGATTCTTGTTGATTTTTTGTTCCTTGACACATCCTCTTCCAATTGGATTTGTTCTTGTTGAATTTACAGAAGCTGCTCGACGAAGCAGTAGGGCACCTGCATTCTTGGGTGTTGTTAAACAGTCCCGAGTCGTACGTTCGTCATTACCTCTATCTTCCTTTGCAAACACTCTTGTTTTGAATATCCTGCAAGTTCTTACACAAACGACCAGAGCAACTCTTTGGCTTTGGCCATTATATGTCGAGGCACCGATCAAACTAATTTTCAAGCGGTGTATCAATAATCAGAAGCTCTTGCCAAACTGAAAAAGAAAAGAAAAACAACCTCGGAGCAAGGAATAATCAAATCAATGCAAAGCCAGCCACCTTTCAACCCCCTCCACGGCTTTAAACCACAGCACAGCCCATAAAAAAGCAATTCACTACACGACGCCATTACTTTACAATTCTTCAGCCTCTACAAAGCGGCAAAAAAAGCATGTACACGTAGATCAAAAGCAAAAGAGATAGTGATGAGAAGGGGATTCGAACCCCTGCCCTTTCGGACCAGCGGATTGTAATAACCTTAAGCTGGCGCCTTAGACCGCTCGGCCATCTCACCGTTGTATGAATTCTGTGTCATCATATATGTATATAAATCACCAACAAACAAGTGAGGTCGGTAGGTGTTAAGCTTGTTAGCAGCGATGTGCAATTCTCACCTTACGCATTAAACACAGATTAACACTTAAGCTATAGATCTTTCGAGACAGTAAAGAAAATTGTTAGACTTTGCTTAAATTGCGATTGTGTCTACATTTGAATATTACAATGTTAAAAGGATATGGAGAGTTACAAAAAAGACTAATCACAAGTACAGAACACGATGTTTTTGGCTCGATAGCTTAAACAAAACGCTTTAGCTACTTGGCTCATATGCAATAGATGTTAAGGTTTGCCTACAGTATAGCTAAAAGTTTCTAAAAGCCCTTTTAAAAGGCTATAATAATCAAAAGGTCCCTTGCATCAATGGCTAAACGTGCCACCCTGGCTCTATGGTGTATTCCTATCAGTCCCCTTTTGCAAACGATTAAATACTACACAACCAAGTGACCAGAAGAAAGAGACCCTAAGACCCTGGCATACAGATACACAGAACCATGATCATGCGATGCCTTTCTACTTGTCGTAATTTAAAAGCTTCTTGATACGATCAGAGCACTTTTCTTAACGGATACATTCATCGGCTTCGAGACTTGGATATAGTGCACACAGTAGGCCCCACGGGGAGAAACGTCCAATTGAGTAGGGCAGAGAAGAGACGTCTTGGATTCACAGATGTTGATGTACATTTGCCTATCCTTAAGGCCGAATAATCAAGCATCCCATCTGGATTGTTCAGCAGCAGAAAGACTCTCGAGCTGATTTGAAGCGACGAGAGCCCATGTGTGCAAGAATCAGTCACGTTTCATTCTTGGTAGCCGGGGTTCTCTCTTGAAGCACTGCTGAAATGTGTCACTTTCCTTGGTGGAGCATGTTTGTGTTGCCTACTTTGGTCAATTTCTCCTGGATGCGACATTAATGACGAAAATTAACTCTGCTTCTGGTCATTCTTAGAAGGAAATTCCTGCTGGGCTTGATACAGGCAGCCCGTTCCGGGATAATTGAAGCCAGGCATGGCAGAAAGTTGAAATTAATTATACCTACATGCTATCCTGATGCAAGCATCAGACACCACATCTCTTCCATCAAGAAGCCGATGGATTCAATTCGGCGTCAAAGCTTGTCCCATTCTCCAGCACCGCAAACCCTCAAAAACCACTCTCTTCAGTTTCCACCTCATCTTCGCCATCGGTCCAGTCAGAGAGCTCTGCCTCGTCAGCGGCATCCTGGCCTGCCTCACCCCCTATCGTGGCATTGACACCATAATCCGCCTCCTCAACCCACTGCTCGCCATCTACACCTGGCATCGTCTTTTTCCCGTTACATTTATTCTCCTGGTACCCATTATCATGCGGCGAATCACATCCCACAAATGCGTGACCTCGCGATTTGCAGCGCTTGAAGGGATGTTTGAGCTTTTTGTACTGTGTCTTGCCGAACTTGCCTTCCCAGCTGATGGCCTTGTTGCCACGGCAGTGGTTCCCGTGGCGCTTGCGCGATCCGGTACAAAAGCTCCACCAGTCGCCGGATTGGTACAGGCCAGTGGCATTCAAAAATTGTGCCATTGTGGCGGGGTCGTTGTTTGTCCAGCCTTTGCCTTTGCCTGCAGGACTCCTTGATCCGAGGTCGGCTGGCGAGGTATCGGCGCCTTTTCCCCATGGAAGAGCTGCGGCCATGCAAGGGTAGTTGCGGTTTTTCCTGGAGTTGATGGAACTAATGGCCTCGCCGCCTGGTGAATACAGGATGGGGATGTTGAACATACCGTGAGCTTCGCCACCGGCACCGATTGCGTCAGCACTGAAGAAGGTGTCGACCATATTGAGTGGCTCGTCACTTCCTATAGAATAGCCATTGTGCTTGGAATAGATGTATGACGATCGCACGACGTCTTTCAAGGTGAAGCCGGTGTGCTCCTCGAGCAGCTTGTGACCTGGCGGTCCGCGGATCAGAGCCTTGTGGTTCTGCCCCTCTCGAATGCGTGATTTGAAGAAGATGTAAAACACGTATTTGGGTGCTTCTTCCAAGCAAATGCGCAAACCCCCAAATCCTCGTTTGTCACCTTCGCAACCCCCTTTCGCCAGAGCCATGACAATGTAGGTCGATTCAGTGTTCCACAGGTTCGAGATGTAAGATGCAGTCCAGATTTGACGAAGAATCTTGTTCATGCTGGGCTTCAGGACAGGCTTTGTTTCCACATATCGGCCAGATGCGACGAGATCCACAAGAGTCGATTTGCCAGAGCCGTGACTGCCGGAAAACAAGGCCTGCATGCTTTTATCAAAGCCATCTGTCACAAGATCCTGGTTCTTCTTCTGGGACGAGCTCAGTTCTGTTACGATCTTCGAGGCGTATTCGTGGCCGTGCATGAAGTCTGAGCCGTAGGAAATGGCCGCTACAGAAGCCGTACCGGCCAGTCCTGAGTAAGCTCCTACTAGCTTGATGGATTCTTCGGATACTGTCACGAGCCCTAGGAGGGAGGGACTGCTTGCCCCAGCAGTCAGCACAGTCCCAATAGCACTTATCAGAAGCGCAAAGGTAATGACGGTATGACTTGCGATCTTCCAGTGCAAGTCATGCTTTTTGCGATGCTTTTCGATGTTCCTGGCATCGGTAAACTTGTCGACAAGGCTCGAGAGATCGTCTTTCGCGCTATTCCACGCTTCCATGTGTGCTTTTCTGATCTCGTATGCCATGTTGTGGAAATTGGCGATCGACTCCAAGGTGTAGAAAGCGTTTACTTGATCTTCGATGCTTCCACGTTGATCGATCAATCGGCATGACACGGGCTAATGGGATGAACGAATAAGCATCCGAAGGCGGTAGGAGGTGATTTGTGACCACTCACAGAACACAGCGAAGAGAGGTCGCAACTGGTGATTGAATTTGCTGCGTCAGACGCCCATTTGTGATGTAGCCATGACCAGAAGGTCTGAGAAACTTGACCAGAGGAGTTGAGACCCTTCCACTCATTGAACTGACCTTGAGCCCAGGGACCAACAACATCCTGGGCTTTCTTGGTCGTCAGGCGGAGCCCATCTTCCTTAATTTTGTCGCAGACTGATGAGCTCTGCCCCAGGACAAAAACCACTAGAGTAATAAGAAGAGTTGTTTGTGAGAGAAGCATCACGTATGATGTGACGTGATGTGATGTCAAATTATGCGTATAAGTCTAAGTATGGGGCAGCAAGAGGAGAAAGGTCTTGAACATACAAGAACAGAGAATGATTTCAAGACGAGACCATGGGAGATATATGCACCTTTCAACCTTGTGTCCGAGCTAAGAGGTTCACCGGATTATCTCGAGGCCCATATGTCCTGTCGATGACCATATATCCATGATGAAAGTTAGAACGATGTTGCGAGGAATGTATGCGAACCTCGTCCATCACAGCTAAGTGGGGTCGGTAGATCTGCGATGGGTCAAGGAGACAAACCAAGCTGCCAATCGCAGGACAGACATATCATGGGTGGCGGCATACCATGTTAAGTCCTGTGAGCCAATAACGTCACTCATTCTGAGGTGG
This sequence comes from Aureobasidium sp. P6, assembly GCA_003992365.1. Taxonomy (NCBI): domain Eukaryota; kingdom Fungi; phylum Ascomycota; class Dothideomycetes; order Dothideales; family Saccotheciaceae; genus Aureobasidium; species Aureobasidium sp. P6. The sequence continues at coordinate 130,810 of RZIQ01000064.1, read as the reverse complement.
TCATCATTTACCTCGACAGAGACCTCCGGCCGAGCCACAGCTTCTGCGAATAGCAAAGCACGCTTCCAGGTCTTCAAGGATTGGTCGACATCAAGAGGCTGGTACAGCAATACTGCCATGCGCAAACCAATCACGAAATCAGCTTGCCATGCCAGGGAAGCCCTACACAAGTCAGAATCTCCAGTGGCATCCCCAGCATCAATCGAACCTGCTGCAAGGCACAAACCAAATTTCAACTCAGAGTCTTCAAGCAGAACAAACTCATTCGATAGTTTCGTTAGCCCACGTGGCGAGGTCTCGGAAACACCAGTAGGCACGGTCCAATGCTTGCCAAAGGTAAGCGACCCAACGCTTAACATCTGAGCTTGTTTCTCCGCCTCGAAACGATGATCCAGAATGGTCATCCAAGGAGATCATTCAGAGATTCTAACAAACCTCGAGACGTCCAATAGCGAAAAGGTCAAATCAGATAGACTTCCCTTGACGAAGTCCAATCTCAATAGTATGGCGCCAATTCCGATCGTTCGACGACTGGCTAAAGAAAATCCAAGGTCAGCAACATGTCAAAGCCACCTTTTACCATTTGACTTTTACAGACCCCCATATCTTCTGTGTGTCTCTTTGCAAGGCTTCAATAGTCTTCTTTTTGCTGTCGTCAAGCTTCGTCGATGGTTCTCACCTTGCCGCAAAAGCTCCACTACTGCTTTTTGAAATGCGGCAAGTAACACCAACTAAAAGAACTCTCCACCTCGTATGACCAAGATTCTCTTGGCAAACAGACTTGGAATAATCAAACAATATAGTATGTTTATATAATATGGAGTCGTCTGGAAAGCAAATGGAGATGTAGACTAAGCTACAGTATAAACGCGTCGACAAGAAAAGTCAAAAGCAACGCGTCTCTAGAGAAGCGAGTGCTCTTTCCGAAAACTGCTACAGACTGTCCATATCCGAAACTCGTCAATCTAGCCACCCTGCTGCGTATTAAATATTCTCTTTTTATGTTGTTTTCCCTAAATGACTTAGAAGCTAGTTAGTGCAGGTTTCCATAATAGACTAGAAAACTATAAAAGTAAAGAAAGAATCGTAAGCCGCTACCACTATATGCCCGAAAAACTAGCTGTGCGACTTTCTCCTATCTTCCTAGAATCTAACATCGTATAATATACACGCTCTAGTGTATAAGCTGTGGATCTATTCACTTGAGAAAACAGGTAAACATAAATCAAGCAAAACACCTAAGATTATGCATATAAAACTACCTAATATATATAAAGATCTTAAAGCCCGCAATATACCACACCATTTGGCGGACAAAAAAAGACCAAAACAATCAGCAAAATCAGCAAAAGTATGAAAAAAGAGGATACAAAAAACAAGAACAAAAAGAAAAGAAACACGTTATAGACCTAAGACCCAAAAAACGAAAGATGCGAAAAGAGAAAGAGAAACAAACATCAGACCGCGCTTCCCAGCTTTACTTGCCCAGGCCTCGGAATTGAGCATCTCAGACATTCACAACACTGTCTTGGACCCAGCTTCCTCTTGTTTTTTTTTCTCTGCCTGACCTTCTTCAACACGCCAGACTCCTCGATAGGTCAATTCCATCCTTTCCTCTTGTTTCTTCACGTCGCAGTATTCTTTCCTTTGTTTCATTCTTCGCTGGACAATCTTTGAGAATATATATGTATGACTTGGGCCGTTTCCTATCTTTGAAAAGGGTATTTTGAACAATAAAAGAAAAACAAAGACAAAGAGTTAAAACAACGTAATCTGGTTTTACCAAAGAGAGGAAAGAAAGAGTCGCAAATCATCTGAATCTGGCAGAGCATCGTCCCATGACCTCGCCTTGACAAACTAGCTCGGCATTGAATTCCGTGCCGTCCAGTGTCAGGTAAATGTCAAAGTAGACACGGTAGAATGTGCCTTGAGGTGTGTCCATGCGCTCGAAATCTTTCTCGAGGTTCTTGCGGCTCAGATCGGATGTGAGAGTGACGACTTCCTTGATACCTGGATGAAAGTCAGTATGGGAAATGGTCAACTCGTACCGATATTGACTCACGAGGATCCTTGGTATATTCAGGGCAAACGTCTTCATCGCAGGCGTACAAAACATCCTCATACATAAGTGTAGCGCCAGGAGCGACTTGACGGAAGAACGAAACCTTGACAGGTTCACCAGTCTTGACACGTTGACCCTTCTGGACGAAGATTTGGCGGGTGTATTTGCATCGGTCCTTGCCGTCCAAGCTGGGCACACGGTATTGTTCAGGGTGATGACCCTCCTTGAAAGGTTGCAATGTAGCCATGAGATAGTGTCTACGAGCCACACGCGAAGTGACGACACGCTCGGTGATACCAGCAGTAACGGCACCCTTGACGATGGCAGCGACCGAGTCCATGGGTCGAACGACCTTCGTCTGGAACTGCGGTGGCACATGGAGCTTAATCTGCTGGAAGAGATATTCTGACGAACCGAAGCCACCAACAACAAGGACATTCTGCGACATGTTAGCCTCTGTCTTGTCGAAGTACTGAGAATTTCCTGACCTGTAATTGACGGTTCTGGGCCTGAATGGCGATAATCTGGTTTCTGACAAGTTCGAGAATGCGGTTCACAACCGGCTCGAAGCACTGCAGAATCTCCTCGTTGGTGAAGGTCATGTAACCTTCCTCGATTCCAGCTTCGGGGAACTCAGCTTCAATACCAACATCAACAGCCCACTTCTGACCGTTGTTGCGGAAATCGGCCTTGATTCTGTTTTCAAAGTCCATGATACACTTTGCGTAGACACGACCAGCTGTCTTTGAGCCGTCGGGAAGCTTCATTTTACGAATCTTTGCCCTCAAAATGTTGGAGAAGTTGCGGTTCAGCGCTGTGGAACCGCAAGAATCACCTGAACCAGCAGTACATTCTGCAACCGTGAATGGATGCTCCTCTTCGACCTCATCTGTAAAGCAATCTCAGTCAGCAATCCAGTCCGACAGTTATTCTTTATGGCTTGTCAAAAACATACACGCGATCAAATCTACAGTACCGCCACCACAGTCAACGATCAGAACGGCGTCGTGGATCTTCAAATTGAGTAGACCAGTCTTTGAGCAGAACATGGCTGCGGCTTCGGGCTCGGTGACGAGAGTCAGACGGTTGTCATTTTCATCGCGGAGGAATCCAGCTTGGATGGCGGCGGCACGAGTTGCAGCCTTGCCAGCATCGTTCCAGATGGCGGGGACAGTCAAGAAATAGCGAATGTTGCGTTCCTCACGGGTGAAGACCTCGCCCAGTGTTTTCTGCAAGTAGTTGCGCATGGCCTGTCTTAGTTTGAAGAGGTAGTCGGCGGCGACATCGATTTCGCTCTTGCCTGGAGGAAGAGGAGGGAGGTTGATGGGATCGATATATGTGTTTCCGCTCATCATCAGCTGCAACTTAAACCACTCGACCTTTTGCACACCAGGCTTGGGGTAGCCTGTGGGCGCGAGCGCATCAGCAATGTCAGCACCCCATCCTACCACTTGTTGATGTTGGTCGTAGTAAAGCACCGTTGGGATCTGTGGGTGTAGAAGTTCAGCAACCATTCTGCCATCTCCATCATCTTTAGGATACCCACCTTTTGCTTTGTTTGGGTACCAGCGCCAGGCCATTCGACAATGATATCTTCTTTCGCTTCGGTGTTTGTCGCAAAGGCAAAGGCGACACCCGAAAAGGTGGTACCCTGAACACGTCGTGAGTCAGTCTACTCGAATTGATGGTCTCGACGCGCGATATACTCACAAAATCGATGCCGACAATGAGCTGGGCTTTGCTCCGCTGGTTATTGGCTTCAGATGCGTATCCTCTATTATACGAGTATTGACCGCCTACCATCGACTGCTGCGGCACGTAGCCTCCATACTGTTGCTGTTGTTGTGGCGCTTGCATGGGGTAGCCCGGCGGGCCTGACACGGGTTGTTGTCCGTACATGTGCTGCGGCGCGTGGGGAGGGAGGTGACCATATGGGTTCTGAGTGTTGATCGGCGGCGGAGGCATGGGGCTTGTCGGGCGACCGGCCATCTGTTGTTGTTGCTGCAATTGCTGCTGTTGCTGCCCAGCTTGGTTGACATACTGGTACGACGGCGGGCGACCCAGAGGCTGCTGACCAGGCTGGGGAGAGCTGTGCTGCTGCGAAGGGTGCTGATGCGGGTTCATGGCGAGCGAAGTGGTCGACGCGCTAGCTTGCTGTTGCTGCTGCTGCTGCTGGAGAGCGCTCGGGTTGTTGGAGGCAGTCGAGTTGCGCTCGCTGGCAGGCTGCGGCGGCGACTGCGTCGAGTGATTCGGACCGGGCGACGAGGGTTGTCCAGCAGAGTTGTTGTTGTTGTTGTTATTGTTGCTTGTGGAGAGCGAGTTGATGCTCGGGCTCTGGGTCAGGCTGTTTCCAGACGCTTTCCGTTTCGAGCCCACGAGGTTGCGGAAGCGCGAAGGCATCTGATCTGTTCCTAGCACCACTTCATATGCCCCCCGCGACCGAGAAGGCTGGCAAGGCAGGCACAGGCACAGGCACGCGCGAAAAGCAAAAAGGGCAGGGGCGAGCGACGGAGGTTTGCAAAACTGCACAAGGGCGTGCGGAAGGGGGGAAAGAACGTGTGGTTGGGTGTGCCCCGATGCGACCTAAGGACGAACGACGGGCGTGTAGGCCAGGCGCTTCGTAACTTTGGTGACGGCCGGACGAGAGCCAAGGCACTTGACAACAACGTCCGCTGAAACACAACGACTACTGCCCGCCTGATCTTCTTCTGTCTCTTTGCTGCGAAAAACAAAGACACACCTCTTTCGCTTTCTGATCAGTCTCTGTAATTTTGCATTTGCGACACTCTCCAAGCGCTGACTCGTAGCCGCACCTGCAACATGCAGCCTCCCCGTGCGCCAGAGAGGGGGGCGTCTTCAACTCACCTGTCCAAATCTCGAGACAATTTCACAGGCGATCAATCTCCCAAGGTAGCACAACTCCGTAAAGCGCAATCAACTTTGCGAAAAAGCCGAGGAATAGTCAGCAGGAAGTGATATTATGATAGACACGATAGCCAACAATCCCATCCAATCTCCCCTTCTTTCCTTAGGCTCCCCCAGTGAAGCATTGCCAAAATGAATGTACTTTTTCCGACTCTCGTGTTTCCCTCATAAGGAAAAGGTCAAAACGGCTCTTGCTGCGTGCGGGTCACCACCGCTTTAGGTCTGGCATCCTGCAAAACACGACCCGACCGAGACGCCAACCACACCTAAATTCTATCTGCGTCGCCAGCCATCCATGATCTGTTTTTTTTCTGCAACAGGAACAGATGCGACACATCTGCTTAATAAAGATTGTCCTATTTATTTCTCTCCTGCTTTCAAGACTCAAACCCCACATATCTGTCTCGCACGGAGAGGAAGAGAAAAGTGAGGCCAGATCTTGGGCCCAAATCACCACTCTCGCCTAATATTCCAACACCACTTATTTACTGCAAAGCCACCTACAAGAAACAGTGCTGCGGCTGACCGGCTCTGGGCCCGCGTCCATAGCTGTTCATTTTCTGACAGGATAATTCAAGTGATGTATTAGAATCAGTACATTGTTCTAAGCAGACAATCAAAGCGGGCAGAACCAAACACAATTCGATCCCATCTACTTCCTACTTCCAATTCTACACAACCCCAGTTTTTTCGACTCTCTGGTCTTTTCCACCACAGAGATCATCATTGTATCTGAAACCGGGTCCTCGATCTACCGCTTACTGCACTTTAACTTCTACATCTTTCTCTCCGTTTCCTAGAATAATGTTGAAAGCATAGCTCCCATATTCCTTATTTCCTTGTTCTCCAAGTCGATCGTCTCTCGACTTTACTGCTGCTGCTGCGAAAGGACAGCCTGCAGGAACTTCCTGCATAATTACAACACCTTTAACTCCTGAAAAAAAAAATGGCTGACTCAGGTCGCCTTTCGGTCAGCTCTCCACAATCCCCATCCGCCCCAGGGCTGAAGATCGAAACTTTGATTTTGGTTCTTTCTCTCAGCTGGGGCTGAACAAATGTCACATGCGATATTACATCCACACTCATAGAGACCAAAAGAAGAGGTTGTCAGTAAGGCCCCCGAAGGACCCAAACAATGTGATATTTGATTCAAGTGCAGAGAAAAACAGCTATCTCACGCATTGCCCTCTACTTGACCTCCCTCCCATTTTGTTCGCTCCTGCAGCTGAAAACGCACTATCCACATCCCATGAAACCCCCACCTCCCGTGTCGAAAACCCTTGAACTCTGAAAAAACGCCTTGCACAAATGCGGAAGAGAAAGCTCGTCGAAGAACGCTTTTGGACAGTGATGATGCTGACCCCTGGTCATATCGAAGATTGACCTGACCGGAACCTGTTTTTGTTTTTTCTTGAGTACTTGTAGCCTCGCGACGCGCCTTGCTTTGCGAATGCATCACATCCAATTCGAACGCCATCATGATCGATGTTGTGTCGAAGGGAAAGGCAAAGGCAGCAGAACACAGCTGTATTGCAATGAAACACAAACCTTGACCTTTGAGGCCTCTCTTTTTTTTCTGGTCCATTTTCTGTTTTCCTGTAATAGTCGCCAGGTAAGCCACCTTGAAGGCAGCCGCTGGCATCAGCACTCTATCAGATAGAGTAATCAGGTTGCACACCGGCTCTAGTGGAGCTTTCTTACATGCAGGGTACAGTCACTGCTGCTTAGCGTGGAGTGGATTAGAATCATGCCGTACCGTAGGTTGAAGTCAAGTCTGAACTCCATTGGAAGCATCCTGGCCATTGGGGACGCCAGATTGTCTGCGCTTAGATGCATTTTGAGCATCGCCGTTTTCCTGTCAGTTCAGTCTGCGTCAGTAGCCAAACATCGCAAAAATAGGGGGTATCAGAAAGGAAAAACTGCTCAAGATATCCCGACCAATATGATCCTTTGTCGACATCGTGGTTGGATACGTACGTCCAGGTTTGCTTCGCCGGCATTGCGTTTCTTGGTCCCGTTCGCTGCTTTGGCACCTTTGGCCTTCTTGATCTTGACAGGACGCTGCTCGCCGGGTTGGAAGACATCGTCGGGTAGATCGTAGCTTCCGAATCATCAGCCTTCGCACATGGTGAAACTCGTAAGACGACCCACCTTTTCACGACGATAACACGAATGGAGTTCATGTCTTCATCGTACTGCGCAGCTTGTGTGCATTGATGCTTGAAATCCTGAACAGGGTGGGAAATGTCAAGGGAGGTTGCTCCTACGACCTCTTTGTCAGCTGGATCTATCTCAAAACAATATACCAAGCACATACCAGGGATCAATTCAATGCCAACATAGTAGGTTGTAGTCCATATCTTGGTCATGCCATCTTCCTTCTCTTCAGGTTTCTCGACCTTCGTTGCGGGTTCATCAATGTTGTCAACTGAAGTCTGCTCGGTAGACAGTTGCTTGACATTCTGAGCTTCTTCAACAATCTCGGTCTTGGAAACTTGATACTTGGTGCTGCCCTGCATGACTTGGTCTTTTTCTTCGTCGTTTTTCACACGATGGACACGTTCATAGCCTTTAGTGAATGGTCGAGCATAGGCGACATTTGGTTGAGACTGCTCGATGCTACCGATGAGTCTTCTTACTTTCGACTGCACCAGACCCTTCCAGTTCTCCTGGGCTTCCTGGTTCAAGCTACCAGAGACAACACTGAGATAGTACTTGAAGTCCTTTGTGAAGAATGAATGTCCTTCGAAAAGATGCTTCCATTGTTTGTCGGACTTTTCATCGAAGATTTGGCCGCAGATCTCGTCGGCGCGCTGTAGCTCGCGGGTGATGACGTGCAAATTGGATTTTGTGATATTGTGGGTAGCGCACATGGAAGGGTAAGCTGGAGTGATGATAGGCATGATATGGCGACCGTCACCGGGGTAGATTTTAGGATTCCAGACCTTGACTGCATTACCGAGAGGACCGGATTCAATGTTCTTGAGCATGACTGGCATGGGCCAGCTCCAGCCCTTCATGAGGTGGAAGAAGCGTGCAACGATCAGCGCGCCGGAAGCATTGGGGTAGAGCTGGGCGATACGAGCGACCATCATGGCCCATGCGATACCTCCGGGGAAGCCTATAATGTTGCCGTAGATAGCACGTTTGCCAGCCCATATCTTGATGCAGCGCAGAGCATGACGGAATGTCTTTTCTTGGGGGACAAGACGCAAGACTTCATCTGTGACTCGGGTTCCGTTGACACTGCGCATGTCCACCTCGTCTAGGCCGCGGAGCAGGTTGTTGTCCTCGAGATCAAGGTTCGGGGGGATCGAGTTGAGGTGCAGACTGCAGAAGATGAGATCGATGTCGATGGATTGGTATTCGAGTTTCATGATGGGTACGTGAGCCTCGGGGACCATGGTGCATTTCTCGATGGAACCAGGAGGCGACATGGATTCGAGAAGGCTGCGGAAGTGCTCGAAGAAGTCGTCGCGTGTCACATGCTTGGGCGCAACGACGAGGGCATCGATATCGGAACCTGTATGCTAGCACTTCAGTATGGCGGCACGTACAGATCATCTCTTCAGCAAACGCACCTGGACCGAAGACACCCAGACGATAACTGCCAAAGGTAAAGACCTTGGCGCCAGCATTTTGAAGAAGACTGTCGGGGAGCCCTCTGAGTCTGCCGACGTGTTTGACAAACTCGATGGCGACTTTCTGGAAGGTGGCCAGGACGGCGACTCGCTTGTTCGTTTCCTCGGTGGATTCGAATGACTTTTGTTCCTTGAGCTCGGCGATAAGAGCTTCACTAAGGGCGAGCTCTTTGTCGGTCGGGAAGCTGGTCGAGATGGGGGCAGTGACGCCCCATTGGCGAGGGGCGGCCATGTTTGTGCTGATGGACGGATGGGTCGAAGGGATTATGCTGCGCAATCAATCATGCTGTTGCCGGTGGCTTTGACGGCGTCCGCGCTGGCCAAGGGCGCTTGGGGCTGCTGCTCCTGGCGTTGCTGCCTCGATGAAATGTCGATTCCTCGGGATGGTGGTAGAGCTGGAAGACAGAGAAACGAATGAAGGCTGTTGTCGAGAGGCAGCAAATCGAAGAGACACAAGGCAGCGGTGGTTGACTGGAAGCGCCGCGTTCGTTCTCAAGCAAGAGCGTCGTCATAAATTCAGACCAAGCCGTGGTCGCTCTTTCCTGATTCAACCATGCCCTCGGATCTTACCGTGCCTGACATCTATCTTTTCGGGTCCACCCACTCGATCTTCACCCCTACAAATGCATCTGTTCACTTTGTAGCATGAATGACAAAATGCCAGAAAAGGCGAATCCATTAGTGCAACAGCGTCACAAACCTGACCTCAAACTGCTGCAATCTTTGCAAGCACACATGATTGTGATATGTATGATTCCGCTGTGCAGCTGCGAGCCTTTACATATTTGTTCTCATTGCTTTCTGTTCCATCCTAACCTGCAGGGTATCTCCAAAGGCGCGCTCCGCCTAAAACAAATGACAAGGAAATTCTGTGCTCTAACAAGCCTTCATGATCGATCAAATGGCGCCCGGCCATCATACTCTCACATGGTCGTGAAGATGGGAGCCTTCACAAGAATGCCGCGTTCTCGGACGTGCGCCGCGATGCCAACAGCAAGGCGCACGCGATCCTCCTTGCCAGCCAGACTGGTACTGCTGCCGCCGTTCAGCTTTCCCTGCGCTGGGTGGCCCTTCTTATGGCCTGTCAGTGCACTGAGCATGTTGCGTCTGCGGGAGCTCAGTTCGGTCGATGCCCGATCGTTTGAATCGCCCACATCACTGTTGACACTGCCACGTTCAGCCATCTCTTCAGCAATCGATGTAGCGAGTGCGGGTATGCCCGACTCGATCTTCATCATATCAATGTTCACAGCAGAGCCCGGCAGGAAATACTCGATCTGCACATCCCGACTTTCTTGAGGTAAATGACCTAGCATTGCGACGGCGAGTTCGCAAATCATATGCACACCTCCCTCGAGGTCAGACAAGGGTGGGTTATCGAGATGAGCTTCCAAAGCGGTGCGGAGCTGGGCCTTGAGTAAGTCGGTCATGTGAGCACGGTGGTTTGGAGCCTCGGGTAGACGCAAAAGGTCTTGCATAGCTTCGAGCGTGGTCAATCGCCAGTTGACAACCTTTGATGTCAGGTACTCTTCATCCTCGTGCACCGAAGCCGGCGGTGCGAAGAGGCGGATGTTGTTCTGCATCTGTTTCAACTGAGTCGACAGAGTGATGTCCAGATCTGGATGGAAATAGCGATCAAAGACATCCTCGACAAGCCATTTCGAGATGAAGGCTCTTCCCACTGCCGTCATTTCTTGCTTGCCGATCGCGATGGCATCCTTGTTGACGGCCGGAGTGAGCCAGTTGGGCACCGACTTCCAGCTCTTTCTAATGCTGAATGACAATTGTGCAACCAGGCCATCGAGGCGGTTGAACCGAGTCGAGTATTCGCCATCGTCGAGCGAGGTGCGCGATTGGGCAATGCGTTGGTGAGCGAGACTGTTTTGCAATTGCTTGACCTGGTCTTCCTTTTCGAAATAGTACTTCTTGACCTTTTGGTATTTTTCGCCTGGGGTTGAATGTGATTAGCATCGACTCGAGGCCACACGGCATTCACGGGGGACTCACGAAGCTCCTTGTGGTCGTTGAGCAATTGTCGGATTTGATCCTCGGTCAGGTCCTCGGCTTGTGGCTGCGGCGTCGAGCGACCGACATCCTTGGATTGCTGTGGTTGTTGTTGTTGCGACAGGATGGAGGGGTCTCGAGCGACGGGGGCGGGGGTTTGTGTGGATGATGCCATCGAGGGCTGGCGTTGAGCAGCTTTGCTCTGCGACGTAGCTAGATGGATAGGCCCGTCGTCGTGCAATTTTGCAAAATTCCTGAGCGGTTGATACTGCGGCTGTTGTGGAGTGTCGTGACGGAAGTGCGAATGCGGCGACGCGGAGGACGAGGATGGCGTGGTCGCAGCCGAGTTGGGGACGCTGGGGATGACTTGAGAAGGAATGCGGGACGGCAAAGGCTGGTCAGAAGAGTAGAGTTGTTGTTGTTGTTGTGGTGGTGGTGGTGGCTGATGTTGAGGCAGTTGTTGGTGGAAATCAGCTTGAGCCAACGACGACGATTTCGAGTGTTGTTGGGTCTGCGCCTGCGACTGCGACGACAGCGAAGCTTGACGCTGCTCACGGAAACCCTGTTCGGTGTTTAGCCGCTGCAACCTTCGCTGCATGAACCGCGACTCTGGCGGCGCCCCCGAGTCCGACGACAGCGAGTCTGCCCCGTTGATGCTCATGGCAGAGGCTGTTTCACGCAGAGGCTCGAATTGCTCTGCTGCGTGGTGCTCTGGTATCAGCTGCCCCGGGTTCCAGATGGCCGACAGATTCTCTCGGCTTCCCTCACCCGTCGTATAGACACTTGACGAGACTGACACCGGCTCTGCTGTCGCTGTCGGTGCTGGTGCTGCTGCTGCCGCTATAAAAGGCTCTGGAGTCGCTGACCTCTGTGCAAGAATAAGTCAGTCGTCACCTGATGACTTGCGAGCTATTCATACCGGACGCTGATCCTCACGAGGGTCGTACAATGGCTGGGCAGGCTGGTAGTAAGAATGTCGCTTGGGAACTGGGTTGCTCGGAGCCTCTGCTGTTGTGTCAGTCACTAAAATTCAACCATTTCCCATGAGATTCACCTTGTTCTGATGAGTTGGCTGGCAGGTTCACTGTCGAGAACCGCTGACTGCGTACTCTCGAAAGAAACCCAGGCCGACGACTAGACGAACTGGCAGGGGCTGCTTCAGGCTGTGGTTCTGTCGACATGGTCGCTTATTAGCTGAGATGTCCTCTCTTTCTCCCGTGTCTTTGTGCTGTGATCTTTGTGGTCCGTATATAGCAACAAACAGAGTGATAGGCCGATATACGTACCGGGCGAAGCCTGCGGCGACAGGCTATGGCCTTCGAAGGACTGCTGGGATTTGCGATTCGTCCTTTTCTGCCAATGCAGTTTGGATAGCATTTGAATAGTCCTGCTCCACCCTCAAGGGCTGCTGTTCACTGGATGAGCCGATGGTCTGGAGCGCACGCGCCGAGATTGGAGCAAATCGAGGGGTTGCTGCAACCCACAGACCCAAGGCAAGCTAGCTAATAGCCTATCTCTGAACTCACCGAGCGAAGAGCACACCTCCTGTTGCAGGAAGCCTCTGATAGGCACAAAGATCGATCTCTGATTTTGACTGAGAATTCAAGAATATCGGCACTCCCACTCATCTCCTTCCGTCGTCAAGCGTCCCGATCTCGTTAACAATACTGTCAGGCCGGACGCGACAGTCAGCATCACTAAAATAAAGTGTCCGGATGACCTCTTGAAGCTGAAATTTACCTCTTTTTTTCGCGGCTGCGAGTCACTCGCTTGGCACGACAAACACTAGTAAAAGCCATCCATCTCTCTGCGAGCACGTAATCATTTTTTGATGATTCTACAACCGGTCTGGCCTCTTCACCCTGACTTGTATTCATGCACTCCCTACTGCATGGCGTTCCTTGTCGCGACAAAGACCTTTTTGTCTCCACCTCTACATCTTTCATTCATGCATGTGCATAGCCTACTCTACATCTCTTTCTGCTTGACGAGGATTGATGTTCACCTCCCACAGAGATGTGTACAGAGTCAGATCACCACTCTGCTCACCCTCCTTTCAGCTTCTCTGTCCCAGACAGGACACAATCATGCTTCTCTCAATCTACGGTCCCAGTTTTGTGTCAAGCCTCGTCCTAATTATAGATAAGCAAATTATCACTCCCAAAAATAGTGTGGAGTCCGTCCCGTTGTCGGGGAACTGAACTCTCTGAAATTCTCCACCTTTTGAAAATCCTCTTTTGCAACGGTATTCTCAGGTACAGTGTCACTTCTCTACTGACGCGAGAAGCTGCTTTCGACGTCGCGTATTCGTATACTCTCGGGGCATGGTTGCTTGGGTCTGATCAAGGCGGCTAAGCCGAGATACCCACTTGCACTTAATGATGATCTACGAGTCCGACGGGACAAGATCGACGACCACGGATGCCGAAGCCATTCCCAGGACAATCACCCGCCTGCAACCTATTCTCGTCAACCACGTTTTGATCTCGAAGGACCATGTCATTACTTTGCCAGTCACAATCGCAGCATTAAAACGAAGGCGCATGTCACATGTCAAGACCTGTCATGATCATAGTGCAAGCATACACGTTAAATTGAGGTAAGAACATTGGTTCTATACTGTAACTCGCCACAACACTTTCGGTGCAAGCTCACAAGTTATTCTTGTCACCGGCTCGGGCCTCATACCAGAATCAATGGTGAAACGTTAGGCCAGGTTCCTGATCTGAAGCTCAAACACCCCACAAAGTTTCAAACAACATCTACGAGGTAACCAACGTGGAGAAGTTGCGACGGGAGGTTGTGTTCATTCTTCACAAAAGCATGATAAGTCTGGGTGTGGAAAGACAAGATTAAGAGGACCGTAGCATTTTCTGCCTTTATTGCCCTTAGCATTGCTCAATCTGCCCTCGATAGTAGATTCTCTCTGGGGGTGATGTTGGATTAACACTTAGCGGCAAGAAGAGCAAGATCTTTACAAACACCGGCGCAAGGGTTCACCACTACAGCCCCTAGACTACCAACCAAAAAGGTAAGTATACCTGACTATCGCCGCTTCTCTACATTACCTTGCTGGACCCTACACAGTACTCAGTTGCCGATAAGGTGAATTGGGGAACAGGCAACTCAATCTCCTCGCCTGATTAAGCGTGCACGTTTGCGTGCTTCAAGTTTTACTGGGTACATAGTTCCTCGTCTGAGCAAGGCACAACACATCCGAGTTTCACTTGGCTGTTCGTTTGAACATACTATAAGTCTGGCGGCCTTCCTCTGCTGTTTACCGCACTTCATCTCTACCTAATTCAATCGCACGACTACTTCCGTTCCCTCTTTACTGTTCAATCCAGATCGCACACAAAAATCATAATGTTCACTCTCCGTCAAACTCTCGGTGCAATTGCAGCCATTGCTGCCGCACCTCTCGCCTGCGCCGTCCCCATCACCACATTCTCCCGGATTGGTGCCTCTTCAAACGGCATGGACATCTCGAAGCTTCAAATCCACGCAGCCATGTCGCCAGGACACTTGACCGAGAACACAACAATGAGCTTTGTGGTAGACACCCACGATTTCAAGACGTCTTGCGGCGGTTCGTGGGCACCCGAAGGGCCTTACCCCGAGGGCGAATACGTGGGTTTCTTCTCTTGGACTTGCTGGAAAGAATGACAGCTAATGTATCCACAGCTTCCTTGTGCAAACAGCAGTGTAGCCTGGAACTTCAAGGAAGACACCTTCAAGGGCATGAACTCATTCATACTGCAACTAGAGTATACCTACCAAGACGACTCGTACGTACTATCTTCTGGCGATCGTTCGCTGAGTATTATGCTGATCTTGCCATCACAGTGTCGGTGAAGCTCCGTACAACATCGTGACCGAATTCAGTCACGCAAACGTCACACAAGCCAATGTCAATTGCACGACAACCAGCTGCGAGCAATGTGGTAACAGTACCATGCTCGCCATTGTTTATGCCTCTATCGCCTAGACGCCTTGACGGACCCACCGTCCCAATATACACCAGCTCACCAGTACCCATTTGAAATGGACCAAGACAACAAAAAAAGTAGCCCGGATGCTACGAGCAACCCTCCCGAAAAGTTTCAGATGCAGCATCATCTGCTTTTTTTCTATCTTCATTTCTCCTCCTAATCTTTTCCTCAGCCCAAGCAATTCCCTTTGGACTTAGCTTCGAAAGCGTTTATATAGTTACTGTTCACGATACCCAAGAACATCTTTCCTTTTTGTTCCCTTTCGGCCACTTATCCTTGTTTAGTATCATGACATGTCACTCGAACAGTGGTGTAACAAACGGAGGCTATTGTGGCTGGTGCGACATGTTTCACGTTCAAAGCTATATTTGTCACTGCGAGCGTATCAGTGGAGATCTCCCTTGCCGATCTCTCTATAGTGTTTCCTGTTTCGTCGACATGGTAAGAGAATAAGGAGGTGCAAAGTGATTGAGAGTAGTGTCATAGCTTGTGCACAATCTATGGGCTTTCCGGATTTACTCCTGGAAATCGTCGTAGACTGATTGGAGATATACCACTTTGTGTTCAGACGGTTCATCGTACCTATCGTGTTGGAAACAAACGTGCTGGAATAATGCCCGACGCCGACCACGGTTCAACATTGTCATCCCGGACTCTTCGTGTTAGATGTTTTCCTTGGTGTCGTCTTCAATCCGTCATGATTTTACATGTGCCAGACTCTTGTCCCTCGGCCAAGTCCTGGGATAAACCTCGAGGCACCAGTACATGACGAGCCCTCAGCCTCCCAACAACCGCTCGCACTCACCTCACAGCCTTCAGCTTCACCATCAGCGGCTTCTTGTCCCACAGAATAAAAACCTTCTGATCAGCCCAATCCCTGCTGCGCTCCTCCAACTCCAAATCAAAATTCCAAAGCGTCATAGCCAGCAACAGCCTGATCTCATGATACGCCAAATTCCTACCCAGACAATTTCTCGGCCCCGTACTAAACGGTTGTAACGCAGCGAGATTATCGCCAGCAAACTCCGCAGCTCCCAAAAACCGCTCTGGCGCGAATTCGAAGGGTTGTGAAAAGTTTTTGGGGTCGTGGTAGGTGGCCCAGTGGTTTACGGATACGGTGACGTCGCCGGGGATCCAGGTGCCGGCGATTGCGGCACCGGGGGAGGGGACCTTGCGGGGGAGGCCGGTGGGGACGGGTGGGTACATTCGGAGGCCTTCTTCGATGCAGGCATTGAGGTAGGAGAGTTTTGCTAGGGAGTCGACGGTGACATCGCTTTCTTCTTTGAAAGCATTGCGGATTTCGGCGACGAGTTTGTCCATTTTGTTCGGATTGCTGAGTAGGTGGTAGGTCAGTCCAGAGAGTAGGGTAGCTGTCGTTTCTGTGCCTGCGACCATGAAGATTCCGGCGTTGCTGTGCATCTCGCCGAGTGACATTCCCGCTGTAGCATCGCCAGAGCCGTTGTCTGATCGTTTGATGACTTCACTCCAGAGGTCGGGTCGGCCTGGGTCGCGTGCTAGTCGGCGATCCACTCGATCGGCCGAGAACTTGTTGTGATCGTGTATCTTTTGACGCACGGATTTTGGCATCAGCTTTTGCATGATCTCAGCCATGAAAGGCAACTGCTTGATCGCGTTCAGCTTGCCGGAGACTTTGATGCCTGCAAAGATTGTCTTGACCCATGGAGAGTATCTGGATGCTTGGTCAGCTTTGGGGGATATTAAGAAGTAGCGCAAGGGCATTTAGCGCTTACTCGGAGCCTTCCAACATGTAAAGGGGTTCCGCAAATCTATCAACACTGGTCAGTAGAGTCAAGAGATGGGATAGACAGCAGCTTCACGTCAAATCACCCATCACATCAAATCTGTGGACGTCATTTCAGTATTCATGGTAAGTCATGGCGCTGTGAGACTTACGTGGTGTAATTATAGTAGGCAACCAGATCAGCTGCTTTACCGGCATTGGCAACTTCTGTCAACTTTGTAATCATGAGGTTTGCCCAATGCTTCAGCAACGGCTCCTGCTCGCGAAGCGCCTGATAGGCTGTCAGTATGGATCCTTGAACCATGATGTGGATGAACAAAAAATGAACCTTACCTTGTCTGAAAAGCTATTGGCCAGTATACGACGTTGACGAGAGTGGCCATCACTGTCCGAGTTGACAATATGCAACGGCTGAGACGGGTCACTACGATAAAAACTCTTGTCCTTCTCGAAAGTCTTGGTTCCGCTGAACTTGTGGCCGTAGATGTCCTTCCACGCAACGGCATCAGTATAGCTGATTTCGCGGGGGGCAATTCTGACAGCAGGGCCGTATTGTTCGTGCAAGCGATGTATGGTATCTGCTTCAGAACCTGTCCAAAGCATCCAGGCCTTAGGCAAGTACGATGCAGCTGAGGACTTGGGTCCTGGTATGTGAGAAAGTGGACCTAGGAAGACATCCCAGGCGATGAAGAGCAAGTACAAGGCGAGACACTGTAAATGTTAGATTCTGTTCAAGCTGCATGTTTTGCTCTATTTACTGTCAAGACCAATTCAAGCAACGAGACATCCGCAAGTCTGGAAAGTGACAGCTTGCCGAACAGCACGGCGAGCATGGTCGAAGAGTGAGAGCTGAAAGCAACGACAAGTCAAGATTGGAATGTGGAGGGCTCAATGGCACTTCAGATTGTGCGTGTGAAGCGTTTAAAAGGGAGCGCATCTACTTGTTATATTTACCTGCTGCCTGCAGCCTGCAGGATGTCATCGCAACTCCACAGGCGTGATTTCGAAGATCTTCTGCACAAAAGCTCTTGGTCTCGAAGTTCTGTTGAGTTTATGGTGTGAATTGTCGCATACCACGGAAAGCTGACCATCCGAAGAACTTGGCTTTGCATAACCTCCTGAACAAAGTTTATGCAGCTGCCCGTAACCACAGCATGTGTTTTACGAATGCTTGCCCAGGTGAGGCGGTGGATTTGGTAGCCGCGAGGTTCTAGGAATAAGAGGTGGAGCAAAAGCTCTTGACATAGGAGGAAGCATAATTCTTGATCTGTGGTTTCGAGCATGGCATTGTCGAGACTCGACAAGTAACAGAGCTGCTAGAAGGTGAGATCGATTTCAAGAACGATGGGTTTACGCATGAAGAACGTCCTGCCGATTCGACATCCAAACGGACTTTAGCCGGGACTTGGCACGCTCTGTCCTATCAATATCTCATCAGCACTTTCATTTTCACAAAAAAACTCCAAGATCTGATACTGTATCTCCTGGCACAGCTGTCTTGATATTGATCAGAATATAGAGACACCACATCTGAATACCGTGATTTAAGGACGCAATTGCCGAGACAAATTTCCCCAACTCTTGCTAATCTTCCCCACATTTTGACTCTAACCACCTCTAGAACTAGACTGCCGCTTTTGCATGATCTACGCCTCCTCATGTGGTGCTCACACAATGGCCATCTTTGGCGAGGCTGCTTTCCAAACGGACCGTTCACAAGCGAAGGCGGTATGCGGTTGAGGAATAGCCGTTTACCGAGGGCGACAACACTTGGTCGGTCAGTCTTCTGTAGGTGACTATAAATTCTACAGTCTATAATAATAAGTGTTTGGAGTTTGACACTTGTCTTTGAGCAACAAACCACAATGTTCACACAAGCTCTTGGAGTGGCTACCATTGCCCTTCCTTTGCTCGCTCAAGCAAAGGATTGCTCTCAAGCAACTTTTCAAAAAATTATACCTTCCAATTCAACATTCAACTATGTCACAAAGGTAGCCGCAGGTGGAACATTCACTGATGCCTACGCCAATGCCAATGCTACTGGCCTGCCAGAGGGTTGTGCTGTTAGTGTTCATGTACCTACCCCTGGCAACTCTTCCTACAACATGGCAATCTATCTGCCTAACAAGTGGAACTCTCGTATCATGACAACCGGAAATGGTGGATATGGAGGCTTCACCAACTGGCAAGATCTTGGGCAGTATTCCCAATACGGATTTGCGACTCTGACGACTGTGAGAATCTTGCAGAACTTTCAGAAATCAATGACTTTTAACGTCTAAGTAGGATACTGGCCATGATAATCTCAACGGACTTGACTCGACATTTGCTCTGAACAAGGGCTCACTCGAGAATTGGGGTTGGCGCGCCATGCATGGCTCGGTGCTCATTGGCAAAGCATTATCTGCTGCATACTACGGCGAGAGCCATAAATTCTCGTACTACTCAGGTTGCTCGACAGGGGGCAGACAGGGCCTGAAGGAGATGCAAGTTGCCCCCGATGCATTTGACGGTCTCTTTGTGGGTGCGCCGGCATGGTGGATCACACACTTGGGCATCTACACCAGCCAGGCCACTCTGGGAAACCTTCCTCAAAACTCGACTCACCACATCTCGGCTCAGCTGGCAAGCGTGATCAATGATGAGATCCTCAAGCAGTGTGATCCTCAAGATGGCGTGACTGACAAAGTCATCATGAACCCTGAAGGTTGTGTATTCAACCCTCTTACTCTACTTTGCGAACAAACCACAAACACCTCTACTTGCATCACTCGTCCGCAACTCGACACGTTGTACAAGGCTCTGCACGACTGGACCTATTTTGACGGCACATTGATCTTCCCTGCTCCTTCTCTCGGTACGCCTTTGACTACATATATCGGAGATAGCCCATTACCGAACCCGATGGGTACGGGTATGATTCAACATCTCTTGCTGAACACCACCCAACCCTACGACTGGAACACCTTTAATGAGAGTGTCGTGCGCCTCTCCGAAGCCATCGATCCTGGAAAAGCGACACCTGATAATTACGACTTGTCTACCTTCCAGAAGAGAGGAGGCAAAGTCATTCACTGGCACGGTATGGCTGATCCCATCATCCCCTATAGGTCGAGCACATACTTTTACAGTCAAGTGGCTTCGTCTGTTGCTCCTCATGGGATTGAAATGGACAGTTTCTACAAGTTTTTCCCCATTGCGGGAATGAGCCATTGTTCTGGTAGTCAATATGCTCCATGGTATATTGCTGGTGCAAGTCAGCCTTTGACCAACGTCAGCCACGGTGTACCTGGCTTTGACGATGCGCAACACAATGGTTTGCTTGCGTTGATGCGTTGGGTCGAGAACGGCACTGCTCCCGAAAAGTTGGTCGCCACCAAATACAATAATGACAATCCGACAAAGGGAGTGTACGGTCAGAGACCCCTGTGCCCCTTCCCCAAAGAGCCAGTCTACACTCATGGCAAAATCTCTTCTGCTAGCAGTTGGAAGTGTGCATGAGAAAGTGAATGGACCAGATATTCCTTGATAGGTATGCAAGGCAAACCATGTATCTCAGTCGAATTGAGCTTTCGTCGCACAAGGTCCGCATTCACCCTCGAAACTCACAAATTAATTACATAAGCGTTCATGAAATTCTGCGTAAAATATTGATATAAGATCATAAGGCATTACGGTATAAAATCACACGCTCCTAGAACCCAAGATCGGACGTGGTGACATCCTCAGTAAAGTGCTTTTCGCGCTTGCCGCTTGTGAACCACAAGAACCACGGTACCACAAAGCACTTGATCTTGTGACCCAACCAACCGGCATCCTGAACGGTCTTGACAACAGCTCCAGACTCCTTGAAAGCAGCATTGATGCGGTCTCTGCGCAGTCTCTCATAGGCTTCGAAGGCTTCTTTGAAACTTCCAGTACCAAGTTCTTGCTGCCTGGCCAGACACCTAGCAAACAGCACAGTGTCCTCGAGGACGATACCTGTCGCTTCGCCTTGTGGTGGCATTGCGTGCGCTGCATCACCTAGAAGCATTGTCCGTTGCGTTGCCCAGCGACCCTCTGGTGGTAGAGTAAAGATGGGCCACATGAACCAGTCTTCGGCGGTGTCGATCAAAGCCTTGAGGTCATCAAACACCACATCATTCGTCGCGAACCTTTCCCTCATGTCTTGTTTCGTGGCCTCCTGATCAGCGCCACGAACCTTCCAGCCATCGCGTGATGCAATATCTGGTACTTGCAGCACGCCGCCCACATAGACCGAGGTTTTGGTTGGTTCATAGTAACTCGAGAGCATCATACCGCGACGTGCAAAGTTGATTGCCGTCTTGTGAAAATGCAGTTGGCTGGGTTCTTGGATCTTGGGGTTGTCCTTGTTCAGAGGTGCAAATCCAAATGCGTTCGCAATGCCGGCATAAATCTCCTTGCGTTCGGGCTCGACATGCTTCAAGCGAGTGACACTGTGGATTCCATCGCATCCAACGAGCATATCGCCATGGGCAGTAGTGCCATCCTCGAATGTAAGCGTGATGCCTTTCTCTTCATCTTCGTCGATTTTGGTAGTCTTCTTGCCGCAGGTGAACTCGACGTTAGGGCATTTCTCGACAGCTTCGACAAGTGCTTTCATAACATCTGCACGGGTGACTCTCAAAGCCTACCATCGTGTCAGTAATGAATATTTTGGTCCTCGGAACCCCTACGCACCTTGTAGGGCGGGTCACCAAGGCCTTTGCCCTCAGGTCCCCTAAAGCTTGACTCTCCAAGCTGTACGGGCTGGTAGACACTGAATATCTCGATAGCATCAATTTCCATGCCGTAGTTGTTCTCGCGCATGATGGGCAGCACATCTAGACGATCCAATAGCCTGAGTGCATTGGGTGTAAGATTAACGGCTCCGCCAATAACGCCAGGTTTGGGACGAATCTCGAAGACCCGGATATTTGGTGGTGCAGAAGCAGGAGAGAATTTGGTGAGAGCCATGGCAGCCGTAAGGCCTACAGAATACCATTAGCATGTCAAACGCAGCATGGTAACAAAGTGCACCGACCTGCCACGCCTCCGCCCAAGATCAAAATTTCGAGAGGGGTCTCGTTTGAGATGTGCATATTATCAATGAATTGAGAGCAAGAAGCACGCGGACGTCTTGGCCTTGCGACTTATATATTTCCATGGCTACTGTCTCGTCAGCACGATACAAGGCGCCGCAATTGTTCCTGCAGATCTCGGATGTATGTACGAGTACTACATGTCCATGCTTTCCCTTCATGCGAGTATTTCGGTGTCATATACCCAAGCGAATATGTATTCTCTTTCTGAGCTCAGAATGGTAGTGAACAAACTCAACTAGTTCTATGAGTATATGGCTCTCCTACAATACCAATGACATACTTCCCTTGTGTACTCTACAACTCATATCACGAGCCTGGTCAACCAAAGACTCAATGCCACTCGAGATTGACCTCCGAGCATGGCGGGTCGCGGCTGTAAGCAATTATCTTCATGTTGTGATGCATCAAGACGATCGCCGTTGCAGGCTCGGAGGTTTGTTCGGCAAGCATGCTGAGTGGCTCACGGGCGGACTTCGCGAGAATCATGGTATTCCTACCCCTCCTTTTTGGATGGTGTGTGGGTGCGACTGAGCTAGGGGTGCGTATACTTCTACAGCCATCTTGTCTACCAAGACCAAGTTCAAGGCAGGGAAGTACATCCTCAAGGCTTGTCGAGGCTTGACACTACTCACGCTCCTGTTGGCTCTGGCTAAGCAAAGCGCATATTTTTATTGCTCTCATGACCCATAGACATGGGTTGGAGCCTTGCGGACAGAGGGTACATCATGCGGCTGACTTACAGATCGATATCCCCTCTTCCGACGCGCATGTTGTACTGACCAGCCGACTGTGACATGGCTCAACAAAAGGCAGGAACCAGAATGAGAGACCGGCCACTTCACAGATCAAGTCAACGACCCGATTGAATCGTCATGACGCGTATAAAAGCTAAATTCATACATGTATATTAAGTGGCAGCCCACCTTGTTCTGATTTGCATATACTATTCCCCAATCTCTGCTATCTAGCATCTAGTTGCTGTCTATTTCAACATGCGTATCTTCGCTTCTGCGCCATTTGTGGCACTTGCTGCCGCTCGCTTGCCCTTCGAGCACACTGGTCGTCCCTCAGAGCATCCTGATCGCCCCTTGCCGCCTCATCATAACAACAACCTTACACAACCTTACTACCAGGCCACTACTACATGTATTTCGGCTCCAGATGCCACTCTGATTGCCACCAAATTCGGCCTGACGATCTCCAACTACACGGAAGCGCTGGCTGTGCAGCTTTTCGTCAACAACTTCACAGATCAGTCTGACAGTGTCAACACTCTTATTTACGAGCCTGGCTTGCAAGCCGCTGATGTATGTGTGGCTCTGAAACAAATCTTCATTATTTTTCTAACGATGACTTCAGCTTGGGCCCTTGACCTTCGCTTCCAAGGCAGACTTCCTTGCTGGACAAGGTGCTCAGCCGCCTGTTCCTTTCGAGATCTTGAATCTCTGGAACACTTGCGACACTGTCATCATTCGTTGGCTTTCTGACCAAACTCCTTACCCTGTTCAGGGTATCAGTATCGCTAGTGTACAGCCCGCGACAGAGGGTGAAGGTGGTGGCTTTGGTGTTGGTCCCGAGAAGTGGCAGATCTCGTCCATTGTTGCAGAATTCAACTCTGGCGCCTGGTTGGGCAACCTTGGGTACCCAGAGTGCAAGCCTGCAAGCAATGGAACGTCTTCATAGATGTGAGTGAACGACCTGTATATCAAGCCACTTTATCCATTCATGCCAGCATCGAGAGTGCTTAGTCTGGTCTATGAAATAACTCCTCGATTCGCTGTGACGGACTTTTGGAAGTGATAATGTAATCAGAGATCATAGAACCTCCAAGATGCCTTGTGACCTGGCTTGAGGACTTTCTTCTTCAGCAAGGCTCTAAGGATCTCGATTGGCATCTCTCCCTCCTTGAGAATGCTATCATGGAACTCTTTCTCTGACATACCGCCATTGTCTACCATTTCCTTCCGCAGAGCGTAAAGTTGCAACGCACCGAGCATATACCCAGCCTGATAAAGCGGTGAGTAATCGCCGTTGAAGCTTCGCCTGACTTCGCCTTCTGCTGTTGCTCTTTCATGGCCGACTTTATCGACCAGGTAATCGATGCAATCTTGCGGCGTTATCTCGCCCAGATGAAACTTGAGACTGAAGACTATGCGAGCACAACGATGCATGCGCCAGAAAAGCATGCCGATCTTCTCTTCCGGTGTACCAGCGAACCCACGATCCCACAAAATGAATTCCCAGTAGAAAGCCCAGCCTTCAATCCAGAAGGGTGTGGTGAAGAGACTGCGGTAAGACCGGTATCGAGCAATCATATGCATCTGTAGGTGGTGACCAGGAATAAGCTCATGGAAAACTGTGCTCCGAGACATGGGTCTGTTGTTCCCACGCATAGACATGAGCTTGTCCGCATGAGACATCGTGTCTGTCGGGTATGAAACGATGATGTATTCACCACCAAGGAAGAAAGGATTGACTTTCTGTCGCTCCGGGCTCATCATGAATGTTCTCCAACATTCTTCAGCAATGGGTGGGATAGTAACCATGTCGTGTTCCTTGACATAGGCTATTGCCTCTTCTGCTAGCTCATGGACAAGATGCGTTTGCTGGCCAGGTTCAACAAACATGTTCTTGACATGCTCTAAAGCTGCTTTCCAATCATTTCCATAGCCTAAGGCCTTTGAAGCTTTCACCATCTCAGCTTTACACCAGGCATACTCAGAATTGGCAATCTGGATTAATTCCTCAGGGCTGTAGGCGATGAACTGTTCATCAAGATCTGCCAGCAGACCCGTTCGTCCGACTGGCTGCCCGACAATATCGCCGGCAGATCCATTGGCCGACCCGACCAAGTTCTCCCGTACATCTGCAGCAAGTTGTTGCAATTGCGTGAGTGCTTCCTCGCATGGCGCATTGGTCCACCATGTAAACATCGGATCGTAGCCCTTGTAAAATGCTTGCCATTCTTTGAGTAAATTTCCGAGTTCGTCAAGATGATTTGCAGCGCGGTATGCTGCGAAGCGGTCTTCTCGACCTCGAACTAAGCCGCTGATTATCTCATGGCTCTTTTTGCGCATGACATCTGTTGCTGATGAAAGAACCTCGGCAGCATGTCTACCCGTCGTTGGCAAGACCTTCTGTCTTCGTTCAAGTAATTCCACCAGATCAGACGTGAAGGGATGCAGAATTGCCTTAAGCTTCTCCTCATCATGTTTGAGGGTCTCCAGCCCTCCAATCTGGCGACGTAGGTGCTTCTCCAGTAATACGAAGTCAGTCTGATCTTCCAAATCCAGTTGATCGAAGTCCAATGCTGTGAGCTCCACCAATTGATCACGATAATAGGCCTCCAGGCGATTGATGCGGGTTTCTGAAAAAGAGCAGCTGTAGAAATTCTCGATGTCTCCCACATCTGCACGAACGCAGTCGATCCTTGCGCTGATGATGCCAGAGCGGGTGCGCAAATGAGACGCAATTGGCGCTGTTCCTTTCATGATTCCTGAGTTTACAACAGACTTGATGAAGTGGAGAGCTACCGGAGAAAGATGACTTGCTTCTTGAGTGCTTGATTGAAAACTTGGAATCTAGTGCGATAGCTGTTGGACATGCTGAATAACCTCGGTTAATTGTCTTATTATCCTATCGTGCTATCGGCATGCAGATCCCATAGGGGGAATCAGCATAAGACACACCTACAGATACGAGTGATAGCCCCAGTGTACAGTAGCAAACATGCAAACCATCACCAAACATGTCTTCGACCAGGCAGAGTGCCATACTCTCGGGGACTTTTGGTGGTGGAACGAGTGAGGTTTGGTTCTACTGTAGCAATGTCATTGTGCAAGAAGTCTCTCAATTCTGCCAGCTTTCCTGTATAAAACCCATCATGAGATACCGAAAGATACGCTCTAGTAACAGTGAGTGCTCACCTGATGGATATGACGCGATAGATGGCACTGAGCACGTTCTTAACGATATGTGTTGGAAACACATGTGGAAATGGCATTTGTTCTCAACGGAAACCGCACGAGCTTAGACCACTACTCTATCTTCATACTAGTAGCATCGACACATCCTTGCATCGAGTCTCCAGAATACAGAGTACAATACTGCACGGCCTGTTGAGATCTGTGCTGAGGTTACTCTATCATCATCTCGAAGTCCCCGAAAGGGTCTAGATGTACAAGGATTGATTAGGCCAGCCATCCAAAATCTCTGAGAAACCCTCATGCTGCTTCGATACATGCTCGCCGACTATCAATGTTTCAAAGCTCTGCGAAGGATTTATAGACCCACATCCAACAAAAACCAACAACAACAAAACAGAAAGACAAGGCTCGCTCGACCAGATCAAGATCAATGCACTTTGGGAAGATTCATGCAACACTATCAACATAATCTTGAACCTGAAATTCAGGATGACGGTGTCCACTAAGTATACCTCACGATGGAGCGCGAAGGATGGTAGGTCGCCGACCTGAGCATTCCTCTAGGAAATGGAATCTTCATGGCAGGAAAGTGGTGGCGAGCAGAGGTATAAGAGTCGACGTACCACAGCCCTCGATGAATTAACAGCATCACTCTCCCCTTCAATTGCCTCATCAATTGAAAGATCCATTTCTCCAAGCATTTAGCTCAACAACATGGCTCAAAACTTGAAGACCAAGACTCTGGTTGCACTTTCCACTCTACTCTTCTCGAGCAACGTCGCCGGCTATGCCAAAATAAAGCTATACTCCGATGGTCAATGCCAGAACGCTATTGAGGGCGCCAGATGGGGTTCTGATGTCGGTCTAGACAACGAGCTCAACTATCTCGAAATCACCAACGGCATCAGAGATACCCAGGACTTCTCGAACCCGATCTCCGATCCCACCTTCCCAGGCACCAATACCACAGGTGCCGGCTCGGTCGTCTACTTTGATGTTCCGCAGCCAGATCACTCATGCGCTTATATCATCATGACTGATTACAAGGCCAACAAGCGGTACGGAGATAACCCTTTGCCAGGCATGGCGCTTGTCTGGGCTGCTCAGGCTGGTTGCTATTACTCTGAGATACCTGCTCATGCTTCTCTCTTCACCACATATTGCTGCGGAAGTGGCGATTGCTCTACTGTCGACCTTGGCCAAACGGCAATTCTTCCCAGCAAGAGAGACATCTCCGCACCTGCACCTCGTGCTGGGGAGAACTCGCGTGTAGCTTCATCCATGACCGGCCTCGCCGCAGCAGCAGCGGCAGCGGCGAAACTCAAAGCCCGCGAAGACCACAGCTGCAAGCTCTACAACCAAGACGGCAGCGACTACATGGCCTCGACCAGCAACCAATACACCAAAGCCGGAAAACAGCAAGCCATCAGCGCAATCAGCACATGCGTCACCA
The DNA here is from genome assembly GCA_003992365.1 of Aureobasidium sp. P6. Lineage (NCBI taxonomy): Eukaryota > Fungi > Ascomycota > Dothideomycetes > Dothideales > Saccotheciaceae > Aureobasidium > Aureobasidium sp. P6. The sequence goes on along the minus strand of RZIQ01000064.1, from coordinate 103,940 downwards.
ACCAAAACTGCATTCTCGAAAAGTCGGGCTCTGTAGACACATCCACCACCATTTCATCTTCTTCGTCGACTTCTGTGGGGTTTGACGCAGGCATGTCTGTTGGCATTGAAGCCGGCACGAATTTCATCGTCGAGGCTACCGTGTCGGCTGAATTCTCTCTGGCGATTTCAAAGGCTTGGGAACAGTCGACTGGCAAGGATGTCAGCAATGGCACTAGCCAGAGTGTTTCTCATCAGTTGGGTGTTGTGGAGGGTCAAAGTGCATTCTTGACTTTTACGCCGACGTATATCTGTCACGAGGCTTATATGGCTTGTGATGGACAGGACATATCGAGCCAGCCGGTCGAGTATTGTACTCTGCCTGACGATGAGAGTATCAGTGTCAATGGTGTTTTCTCTACCGTTTACTGCTGAAAACTTCTTTCCTTTGAGACTCTACAATGTACAGCGGAGCTTTGTCAAGCCAAGCGACCTTCTAGCTCAATTCTTGATCTGTTGCACGTAAGGAGTCTAGAGGCTGCTGCTACGAGCAAACATTTCAACTTTTCATCATCTGGACTTTGCAGTGCTGCTTCCCACTTGTAGCTATCAGGACAAGATCAGGGGTATTAGCATTTGCGTTGTGTTTATTCTTTTAGTATATATGCAAATAGAATCATTCCTTGTTTGCAACATACAACTCTTCGCGAATCAATCATTGATTGTATCTACTTGCATCTTCCTCTATATCAACCAGTAAATCCTGCAGGAGTTGGCTCCGAAGGTGAATTCTAGATCGGCGCTCTCAACAGTCTAATAGGAGGACAATGGACCTTCTAGTGTCTCGGAAGGGATCATCATCCTCTAAAAGGCCGCGAAGGCAGAGACTGCGTTTCTCATCACTGTGCCGAGCCGAGTAGTATTGATGGACCCAGTTTGCAAGTGCCGCGTGCTTGGCAAGCAGTTTCATAGGAAGCTGACTCGTGTAAAGACATAATTTTTACAAAGGTGTATTTGTATCATTGATTAGAGCACTTTCTCGCAAGTAAACAAACTTGTCAAGACATCACGAGCAAATAGTAGACACATGTTGCTATTTTGGTGTGTTCCTAGCCGAGAGGAGGATAACATTGGACCCTGTAACGGTTCTGTATAGCGAGTAACAAGGTTATGATGAAGGTGAGGGGGCGAGTCAGAGTGGCTGAACTCTGCTGTCAATATGCTTTGCGGTGTGCCATGCATCCGAAGAGGTCAAAGATAACGTCCTGACTTGATATAATTCACTTGCAAATGTCTAGCTGACGATTTTGAGGAAGAACCATCGTACAAAGATGTGCGGGACATTTGAACGATGGTCGAGCAGACGTTATGGATTGCTCGTCGCCCGTTGTGCAAGAGTCGCGACGGTACGAAGTGAGAAGAAAAAAACAAAGTTCCTGCTGCTCCGTATAAGAAATGATCAGCAAGCAGGCTGAAACACTTGATCGGCAATCAGGTCTGCCTCTGCTGCAGCAAGGGGCATGACGCCGTGAGGAATACGACCGTAGACTGGTACAACCCCTGAACTTTGAGGGGTGCAAGAGCCAAAAATTGATGTTGGAACGTCTGGAAGCTGTCCTTGGATCAGTGAGAGGAGGGCCGAATACGGTGCACGCGCAGTGACTGGGTATTGACAAATCTAGCAGAGCAGATGTGTCAACAAAGCTCATGGTGAAAGGGCTTCTTGGCTGCTAGGCCCTGTCGTTGGAAGAGAGGGATTTGATGGTCATCACAGAGATGCGCGCCGCAGATTGATGATTATTATTGTGAAATGGTTCTTCGAGACAGGTGCAGAAACGGAGGCTGCATCAACAACAACTCGTCTCCACACAGTGATTAGACCCTGCATTTGCCAAGGCGGAAGAAATGGCGGTCTATGCTCAAGGTCCACCAGTCGAGGCTGCTGTTTTCGAGGTCGAAAGTTCGCGATCGAAGAGAGCAATCATCGGCTGGGCTGGGTGACGAGTCTTCCAGAAGGTCAAGAACCAATGTGGGACCTCGCGGAGATCAAGCCGAAGATTTGCAAAGAAAAAGCAGAGGAAAGAGAAGAAAAGAAGGGAACGGATGGCGGTGGGCGAATACGAGGCAGGAAGGCATGGCAAGCGCGAAATGGCGAGGACGGCCTAGAGGGTTGACAGCGTGTTCGGGATAATTATAATCATAGTGGTGATTTGAGCTTTAATCGCACGCGGCAGCACCTTTTTGACGCGTGAGTAGCAGCGGCACCTCTAGGACAAGCAAAACCACAGGCTTGCAATCACCATCTCTCAGCGCATCTCATCGGATGGTCGTTGATGAATGTTGCGTGCCAGGCCTTTGTTTCTTTTTTTTTCGATACGATTGGACGGGCGAGCCTTCATTCTCGCCGATCCGTCTTTGGCGCTTGTCGGCGGCGTGTGCCCTGTCAAGGCTGTCAGCCCTCGGTCTTCTTTTGACCTCTACTCCGTATCCCTGCACACCTTCTCTGACCACCTCAGCACAAGAGCAGCGACCAACATCACCACTCGCTGTCTTTGATGCCCGTCGTAGCGTCGACGTCGTCTCCGGCTTAGACGACTCGTCATCCCCCGCTCACCCCCCCGTACCCAACACTCCCCACAACAAGACCTGTCCTGTATGCGTCTCGACCATCCCAACCTCCATCAACGACCGCCCACGATGGCCGAAGAGGACTCGTATGTTGCCCTCGCCGGCATCATCTCCAATCTCGGAAAACAATACATGCCGTCCAACGACGATTTCGGCTCCCGCGTCGCGACCAACAGCATCGACCTGAACCGCATTCCTCTGCCAGGTGTCGACTCGCACGCCAAACAACAACTCGAGCGAGAAGTCGCTGCTCTGGCCAGCCGCGTCCAATATCTCGAGAACCGTGTCGCTTCCTCTTCGACGACCGTCTTTCCCATGACTCCAAACGAGCCGCTCCAGTCTGCTTTCTCGCCCGACACTTCGCCTACCGTGACTCGCGCGCTCGCCTCACGCCCTCGCTCTGCCTCTCTGGTCAACAGTCTGCTGGCCAAGTCCGAATGTCCCAAGGGCACTGCCGTACCACGCCAGCTGACCGAAGAAGAGCTTGGAGTCCTCCGCGACCATGTCGACCGTCAGACCGACCAGATCAAGGCCCAGAAGGAGTACATCGACAGCATCAACGACACTCTGCAGCAACAGCGTCAAGCCACCGAACAAGCTCTCGGCGGAATCGAGAGTTCCATGGACGACGTCGAGACTTTGAAGCGCGAACTGTCCAAAAACCAACAGATCAATGCAACCTACCAAAAGGTCCTTCGTGAGATTGGCAGCATCGTCACTGCTGTAGCCAACGGTGACCTCAGCAAAAAAGTCCTCATCAGCGCAAAAGAGCGCGACCCCGAGATTGCTACTTTCAAACGCACAATCAACAAGATGGTTGACCAGTTACAAGACTTTGCCAGTCAAGTCACGCATCTCGCTCGCGAGGTCGGTACCGAAGGAAGACTCGGAGGCCAGGCTGTCCTGCCCGGCGTCAGTGGAATCTGGGCCGAACTCACTCAGAATGGTACACGTCGTCTCGTACCGACTTTGTCTTCATCAGCTAACACTCTGTAGTCAACATCATGGCCGAAAATCTGACCAACCAAGTACGAGAAATCGCCGTCGTTACCACCGCAGTCGCCCAAGGTGATCTCAGCCGCAAAATCCAACGTCCCGCTCGTGGTGAAATTCTTCAACTCCAGCAGACCATCAATGGCATGGTTGACCAGCTCCGTACCTTTGCAACAGAAGTCACTCGCGTCTCCCGTGATGTCGGCACTGAGGGTGTCCTCGGTGGCCAAGCTCAGATCGAGGGCGTTCAAGGCATGTGGAATGACTTGACTGTCAACGTCAATGCCATGGCCAATAACTTGACAACCCAAGTACGAGACATTGCCGAAGTCACTACTGCTGTTGCAAGAGGTGATCTCACCCAAAAAGTAAAAGCCGAGTGCAAGGGAGAAATCCTTGAGCTCAAGTCCACCATCAACTCCATGGTCGACCAACTCAGACAATTCGCGCACGAGGTCACAAAAATTGCCAGAGAAGTCGGCACAGAGGGAAGACTCGGTGGTCAGGCCACCGTACATGGAGTCGAAGGCACGTGGAAAGACCTCACCGAAAATGTCAACGGCATGGCCAACAATCTCACAACTCAAGTGCGCGAGATTGCTCACGTCACTAAAGCTGTGGCTGGTGGTGACCTCAGCAAAAAGGTTGGAGCAGAAGTCAAGGGCGAAATTCTCGAGCTCAAGGTCACCATCAACACTATGGTTGATCGTTTGAGTACTTTCGCCTTCGAAGTCAGCAAGGTTGCAAGAGAAGTCGGCACTGAAGGTGTGCTTGGTGGCCAAGCTCAAGTCGAGAATGTCGAAGGCAAATGGAAAGATTTGACCGACAACGTCAACACCATGGCCAACAATTTGACGAACCAGGTTCGCAATATCTCTGATGTCACTCAGGCTATTGCTCGTGGAGACATGACCCAGGTCATTAAGGTCCACGCCCAAGGAGAAATCTTACTCTTGAAGAACACCATCAATGACATGGTTGCGCGACTCGACAATTGGTCACTTGCCGTCAAGCGTGTCGCGCGTGATGTCGGTGTCGACGGCAAGATGGGAGGCCAAGCCGAAGTCGATGGTATTTCTGGTCGCTGGAAGGAGATCACTTCCGACGTTAACACCATGGCCCAAAACCTGACTTCACAAGTTCGAGCATTCGGCGACATCACAAACGCTGCTATGGACGGCGACTTCACCAAAATGATCACCGTAGAAGCTTCTGGTGAGATGAACGAGCTCAAGAACAAGATCAACAAAATGGTCACTGGACTTCGTGAGAGTATTCAGAAGAATACTGCTGCCAGGGAGGCCGCCGAACTGGCCAACAAGACAAAATCAGAGTTCCTCGCCAACATGTCTCACGAGATCAGAACACCTATGAACGGAATCATCGGAATGACTCAGCTTACTCTCGACACCGATTTGAACCAAAACCAGCGAGAGATGCTCAATCTCGTGTTCAACCTGGCTAACAGCCTGTTGACAATCATTGACGATATTCTCGATATCTCCAAGATTGAGGCCAATCGCATGGTTGTTGAGGAGATTCCATTCTCTCTTCGCGGTCAAGTCTTCAACGGTCTCAAAGGTCTGGCTGTCAAGGCAAATGAAAAGCGCCTCGATCTCGCCTACTATGTTGACAGCTCGGTGCCCGACTACGTTGTTGGAGACTCGTTCAGACTTCGGCAGATCATTCTGAACCTTGTGGGCAACGCCATAAAATTCACCGATAAGGGCGAGGTTAGAATTTCGATTTCTGCTGCAGACCAAACCGGATGTGAGGACGGCGAGTATGCGGTTCAGTTTGCCGTCCGCGATACTGGTATCGGTATACCGAGCAACAAGCTTGATCTCATCTTCGATACATTCCAGCAGGCAGATGGCTCAACCACTCGTCGCTTTGGCGGTACAGGTCTTGGTTTGTCCATCTCAAGAAGACTTGTCTCGCTCATGCACGGAAGGATGTGGGTCGAGTCCGACTTTGGTCAAGGCAGTTGTTTCTACTTCACAGTCAAGTTCAAGGTCGGCAACCCCGATGTCACTGCCATCGACAAGCAACTCAGAGCTTACCGCAAGCATAACGTTCTCTTCATTGACACTGGTAAGACCGGTTGCTCGGAAGAAATTGCTCAACATCTGTCCAACTTGCAGCTGGTTCCTATGGTCGTTCACAACGAGCATGAAGTTCCTTCACCTCATGCTGCCAGTGCTGCTGGCAAACCTTATGACTGTGTTTTGGTCGACTGCAGAGAGACGGCTCGCAAGCTCCGAAACGTCGAGGACTTTAAGTACATCCCGATCGTCATGCTTGCGCCTGTCATCAGCATGAGCTTCAAATCGGCGCTGGAAGACGGCATCGCAAGCTATATGACAACGCCTTGCCTGTCCATCGATCTGGGTAATGCGCTCATCCCCGCACTGGAGGGGCGTGCTGCGCCAACATCTGCCGATCCGTCGATGAAGTTCGACATCTTGTTGGCTGAGGACAACGCAGTCAATCAGAGATTGGCCGTGAAGATTTTGCAGAAGCACCACCACACCGTCACTGTAGCCAACAACGGTCTTGAAGCTTTCGAGGCTATCAAAAAGAAGCGTTACGATGTGGTTCTGATGGACGTGCAAATGCCCATCATGGGTGGTTTCGAGGCGACAGCAAACATCCGCCAATATGAGCTCGAAAACCAGCTTACTCGTTCGCCAATCATTGCTCTCACTGCTCACGCCATGTTGGGTGATCGCGAAAAGTGTATACAAGCGCAGATGGACGAATATCTCTCCAAACCTCTTAAGCCTAATCAGCTTATTCAGACTATACTTAAATGTGCAACCATGGGCGGAGCATTGCTCGAACGCAACAAGGACCAAAGACTCGCACTTGCACAAGGCGAAGACGGCAAGCAAGCAGAAAGTCACAGCAGCAGCAAAGTAAGCACGCCCAGGAGACCAATTCTGGACATTCGTGGATACACCGACTCTCCAACGAATCCAACCAAGAGTCCTTCTATCGTCACGGCTGATGTCAGTGACCCCATTGAGCGGGTGAGTCTATTTCTCCATAGTTTGATACTCATAAGACGCTAACACAATGACATAGGAGATGCTTATGAGATCTAACAGCTCATAAAGCCATGCCGACTTGTCTCAATTCGAGTCCTCAGATTTCACCAAATTTTGCATATGGCGAGGCGTTCAATGTGTCATTGGTCTTTGTGGGGGGGATGCTGTCTGGGATGGGGATGAACCGACAAATCAGACATTGGCGGTTCGAGTAATCATCCTAGTCTTCCAAGAGGAGAGCTGTTTTTTGTGTGGTATCTGGGATTCTTTTGCATATCTGCCTCTTTTTTCTCTACTTTTCCTCTCTCTCTTTCCGCGGCGCATCATTATTCTCTCTTATACCCCAAATCGCATACAAAGCTTCTGTCAATGGAAAAGGGAACATACAAATTTACGAGCGTTTCTTTTTTTTTCCCCCCCAGAGATCAGACCCTGATGATCTGCATTCCGGAATCATGAAATGATTTTTGGTCGACACATGCATATGATGACACTTCCGCATCAATAACACGATTCACCCAAGATGTGAAACTCGACAAGACTTGGTGGCTCAAAGTCGGTCTTTGAATCTTAGCCAACGACCCGGATCGGGTCCTATTTACAGGCAAACTCCTTTTGTTTTTGGGGTCAGACACGCTTTTGATCAAATCACTCCAAAGGAGCCTCAGAGTAATTTTTCCATTCAGCCGCACCAGGCACCCCCTTTTTTGTCCTTTTTTTCAACTTGCATCGGTTGTTTTTTTGGTATACTTTGAAGTGTAAGACAAAAAAAAATTCTCTTAAATCATGGAACTTCGAGAGCCAATGTCATTACAGAATGACTGTCGACTCTAGAAGGTCCAGCGGATCGAAAGTTATTTTGGTAAATGCTGTCGTTACAAAGACTGGAGCCATTACGGTCATTTCGGAAGTCGACGAGAATGCGGGTGTCAAGCTACGACTGGAAAGCAGGAAGGGGGTACATTTGAGAGTGCCTCGAGTATTGTCTTTTTTTTTTTTTCAACAGCACACGGCAGGGAATTACATGTATGGTTCACTCTTTTCTTTTCTCATCACTATACTTTCTTTTTTTCTTCTTCTTTCTGTCACATGGAAGTGGAATATAGTCACCAGCATCTAACTCAAGGATTGAAAAAACACGGAACACTTTTTTTTTAATGATTTCTTTGCAATTTTCCTTACTAAACACCACCATATTTGATCCTTTTCCCTCCCTTTTGTTATTAACCATCTGGCTCACTTCTTCACCAAACCCATCTTTTTTGAAAAAGTAAAAGCCTTTTCTCAAGAGTCGTCTTTCTCCTCCCCTTTTTTCTACTTCTTGAGAGGAAAGTACCATCCTCTCCAGGTGTCGTACTCCATTCCCAACAGACCGGGCGTCATTCGCATGGCCAAGCACTCGGCCGGACCCAGAGGGTAAGGAGCGCAAGTCTTGGGCACGTGGTACATGGGGTCGTGGAAGTCGGTCAATTCTTCTTCTTGTCTGCGGTTCAGAGAAGAAATGTCGTCGTTGCTGTGGGCGGATGCGGCGAGGTTGGCAGTGGCTTTCTCGGTGAGGCGGTTCATCCTGTTTTTAAGTGTCAGTTACGGTTGTGCTTCTGGTGCATGAAGCCGCATAAATTTGCGTGGGGAGGTTTTTCGAGATGGGAGAGGCGAGAGCAGCAGCAGCAGTCATGATCTTACTCCCTTTGTCCCACATCTCCATCCTTAAGTCTTTGGAAAAAAAAAAGGGAAACTCACATCTCGACGACACTGGGATCCTGCTTCAACCACGAAATGTTTGGTATGTCGGTGCCCTCGTCGATGGCCTTCTTTGTCTTTTCGACCATCTCGGCGATACGTGGGTTGCTCATCAAGATGGGAAGTGTGGTGGGGTCTTCCATGATGTTTTGCATCACTCTGTAGTCTTGTGTGCCTTTGGAGAGGGGTGCGGCGGCGGCGAGGCCGAGGCCCAAGCCGAAGGTGAAGAGAGTTGAGATGCGCATTGTGATGTTGATGTGAAAGTTGGTGGAGGAGGGAAGAAGGGAAGGTTCTGCAGGGGGGAGGAGAAGATTTATATAGGAAGGTTAGAAGGGGGTTTCTGGAGTGTGAGTGGTCAGGCTGCGTAGGTTTGAGTATATTGGCGTCTGAGGGTTGCTGGTATGATGAGTGTCTTGCCTCACACGTGGAAGCTAAATCGTAATCCCGCAATCACACAACAGACACTCTCATGACGGAAAAGAAAAAAAAAACTGCTCACTCCAATAATGGCATTCAGGATTTTCTTTTTAGATTCGAGAGCAACTACCTTTTGCATGAAGCTCAAGCCGTAGTAGCACCATCACGGATTCTAGTAGGTCTGGTGCTTCTTGACCTCCTCCCAAAGCTTGGGATCCTGCTCGACGCGAACCTGCTCCGACTTTTCGTCGACGAGCTCGTTCAGACGACGCAAATCCATGTCCTTTGCAAGCAAAGGAATAACATACTTGTCAAAAGTCTGCCAGTAAGGGTTCTCCAAGTGGTACTTTTGGCTCTGTTTGAGGTTATTTAGCGATAGAAAAACAATAACGGTTTTGTGTCATCATATGGTTGTGAAGTGTGCTCAAGTGGAGAGGAGCTGAAGGTGGTGTGAGAAGATGGGCCGAAGAAACTTACGCTTTCATGTGCGTAGCGCTCGACGATTGTGAAGGCGCGCGGGTCCTTGGTGTCTTGCATGACGAACCTGTACATTTTTTGTCAACACACGACCTCTTCCATGGAGATATTCGAGCATGATTCACCATCCAAGGCACTCCTTGTCGTTTGTGTAGACCTGGCTGGCTTCCTGCAGCTTGGCGATCAACTTGTTGATGGACTCTTGGTCCTCCTTGGCGTAAAGGTGCACGACGAGTGTGTAGACCATTTTGATCGGGATATATGTGTATGTATTCTGGATTGGAATTGAAAAGATGATTGGGTTGTTGTTTGTGTTGACTGAGAGGAGGGGTAACAGCTGGCAGAAGGTGGGATGTTTAAGAGCTATCGGCCCTTCTCCAAAAAGTTTGGCTGAGAGACGTCATTGCTTGGATGAAGGGTTTAAAAGATGTCTCTGCAGGTTGCAAGACAGTGGACTGTGTAAAATGATTATGGGATTTTAATATCGCTTTCAAGAGATGGTCCACATGCTCAAGTCGCTGGGACAGATGCGATCTGGCAAAAAAGATATGAACCTTGGTGGCCAAAATACAAAAAGAAATCTCCCCTCTCTGAGTCGAACAAAGGACCTTCTGATAACAATTCAAGCAATTACAGTCAGACGCTCTAAACCAACTGAGCTAAGGGGAGAGGTGATGAGTAAGCACAACGTCACAAAAAAATATAATCCTCAAAGTTTGTTCGTGCAAGAGCCCACGTGTAATAGTGAGATCAATTCTATCGAAAGGCATCTCTAACTTCAATCCACAATACATTCCCAACCTCTAACAACGACCATCATCAGATCCAAATCCAAGTCCTCCATACCTCAAAGACTCAATCAACATGACACTAGCAAACGACATCAACACTCTCTCAACCTTCCTCTCCCACAACCAAACCCAACTCTGCCCATCCAACCCTCCTAACCACTATTCTTGCATCGTCCTCTGCGTAAGCGCGATATTCCACTGCGCCGAGACCCTGTTCTCTAGCCTCCAACGCCACACATCCTCTCTCACCAGCACACTAATCCTATGCGGAGGAATCGGACACTCGACACCCCATCTCTACACCTCGATCGCCAGAAACGCACGCTACAACCATCTCTCGCCTTTGATAGCTGCCAAACCAGAAGCGCAAGTCATGGAAATAATCCTGAATTCATGCTTTGACGGCGAGAAGATTCGTGAAAACGGAGTGAATGTGTTGGTGGAAGACCAAAGCACAAATTGCGGTGCCAATGCCACAAAAACTCGGACTTTACTTTGTAAAAACAAGTTGCTGGAGCGGCTACGTGGGGGACGAGTTTTGGTTGTTCAAGACCCGACGATGAGTTTAAGGACCAAGATGTCCTTTGAACATGCTTTTGCAGAGGATCATGTCGAGTTTGTGGCTTGTCCGACTTTTGTTCCGAGAGTTGAGGAGGTTGATGGGGAGGTGAGGTTTGTTGAGGATGATGGCGTTAGAAGGGGGGAATTGTGGGATATGGATAGGTTTTTGGGGTTGTGTTTGGGTGAGATTGTGAGGTTGAGGGATGACGAGGAGGGGTATGGGCCCAAGGGCAAGGGGTTTATTGGGCATGTCGATGTGCCTGAGGAGGTTCTTGAAGCATACGCGAGGTTGGAGAAGGTTGTGCAAGCTAAGAGATAAGGACGGACAGTCTAGACATAGAAGCGTGTGCATATGTGAATCTATCAAACCGCTGAGCCAGCAGCCGAGTATCTTACATGCCGTGTCCTTCTCTCGTATTCTTCCAGTCCTTGGAGAATCTGTCCCATCCACCAGGTGGCGCATCCCACATGGCCAGATCCCTAACCACAAACTCATATGTGCCATCCTGCGGCATAACACCCTGACACACATTTCCGCCCACAGCAACATTAATCAAAATCCTGAAGTCCTTCATCGGTCGCGTACCCGGCGGCTTACTAGCCTTCATGACAGGTCTGCCATCAATATACCACACCATCCGCCCGGTCCCATTACTCTCATCTTCATCCCAAGCAAAATCAAACCGAATGCCATGCGGACTGTCGATATGCGGAATGGGTGTTTCCACAACACGGTGCTTGTCATGATCCTCGCCATTGAAATGACCCCAGTGCATGCAAGTATGGTTGGTCTTGTCCCCATTCCACGCCTCAAAAATGTCCATCTCGCCATCATTGGGCCATTGGAAGGGGTCAGCAGGGAGCAGCCAAAAGGCGGGCCATATGCCAGCAGCGACGGGCGCCGTGACACGAGCAGACAAACTACCCCGGCATCGAGCAAGTGTCTGGTGCGAAGACAAGCGCGCAGATGTGAATTTACGGTCTTGCTGCGGATGGCCGTGCTGGATGATGGCGTGCACGACGATGGCGCCGTCGGGTGTGTGGAACGAGTTTGCTTGGTCGTCGACGTAGTTTTGGGCCTCGTTGTTGCCCCAGCCCCAGTTGCCTTGCTCGTGCTTGAAGTTGGCCGAGACGGGGATGTGAGGTTGACATTGTGGTTGCCAGTAGGGTGGTGCTTGTGCTTGTGGTGCTCCCGATGGATTCGAGGGCTTGCTGCTCCAAGGTATTGGGGGTGCATTGCCGTTCATGGCTTGCTGGGCCTTGTTTTGTAGCTCTTTGAACGAGTCGCGGAAGCCCATTTCTTCTTGTTTCCTCGCTCTTTCTTGATTTGTGGTGTTGATCGATGTTTGAAAAGCAGTACTCTGCGTAATCTGATCGGTTGTCTCGGACGAGAATTGCCTTGGTATTTAATCTTCTTTGGCTGGGTTGCCAAGTGCTATTTATTGTATCTTGCCTGCTTGGCCTTGGAAGTTGTTGCTCTTGCTCAGCCCTGGGCCACGTCATGTCTGCATCCCACGCAGCCCGCGGCCGAACCTCTTCTCACCGCTAATTTTTCCATCGTCCAGGATTTATCCCACAAGCATTTGTTCACCTGAGGTCTCCTCAAACTTGAGAACAAGGGCAAATCTCATGCCCAAGAATCTAGCATATACCCGACAGCCAGATATGCATACAGACTGAGACAATATCTTGTGAAACCGTCACGACTTGAACACTCAAACTTGATGGGGAAATATCTGATTATGGCTCGCTAAACTTCGACAAAATTTGCAAGAGATATGAGAGAAAGGCACAAAACTCGTCCATGGCGTGATTCAAATCGCGAAGGAAGTCAATCAGCTCTGACATCTCAATAAACATAGTACGTCTGGGCAAGAGGCAAGACGCTCGAAGGTTCAGCCTCGCAGACCATACCATCTGCCTCTACAGTCTGTTTGAAGTCAGCATCTTGGGTCTCAATCTCACGTCGGGTATCAGACGGTCACTTACATAACTCTCGGCATCAACCTTCATCTTAGGCTTGACATCGTTGAACTTCATGTCCGACTTGCCAATATTTCTGCAATTCTTGACAGCTTCCACTCTCTTTCTCAACCCGCATTTGTTGCGTACGCCCTTGGCTTGGGCTGCTCTGCTGACAAACGCAATGCTGTTGTGAGGTACTGCTGCACCGAACATAGGTCTCATCAACATGGGCTCCACAGTTGGGATACTGGCGTTGGCATCGCCCATGAGACTGTAAGCGACCATGCCTCCCTTGATGACCTGTGTAGGTTTGGTGCCGAATTTGGACGGGTGCCACAGGACAAGATCAGCCAATTTGCCCACCTCGATCGAGCCGATGATGTGCGACATGCCTTGTGCGATGGCAGGGTTGATCGTGTACTTGGAAACGTAACGCTTGACGCGGAAATTATCCGCACCTGTACCTTCATCTTCTGCCAAGTAGCCTCGTTGCAATTTATTCTTGTGTGCCGTGTTCCAGGTACGAAGAATGACTTCTCCGCAGCGGCCCATGGCCTGTGAGTCGGAACTCATCATACTGATGGCGCCGAGATCGTGCAAGACATCCTCGGCGGCGATGGTCTCTGCGCGGATACGACTTTCGGCGAACGCGACATCCTCAGGAATGTTGCGAGACAAATGGTGACAGACCATGAGCATGTCGAGATGCTCGTCAAGCGTGTTATTGGTGTAGGGTCTTGTGGGGTTGGTACTGGATGGGAGAACGTTTTCATGCTCCACGACTGAGATGATGTCGGGTGCGTGACCGCCACCTGCTCCTTCGGTATGGTAACTGTGGATAGTGCGGTTCTTGAATGCTGCAACGGTAGTTTCGACAAAGCCTGATTCGTTCAATGTATCTGTGTGGATCAGAGCTTGAATGTCGTGTTCCTCGCACACACTAGTCAAGATAGTAAGTGAGTGCAAAACATTTCGATAGCATGGGATACACACCTCAAGCAAGTATCGATGGCCTTGGGAGTGGTCCCCCAATCCTCGTGCAGTTTGAGACCACAAGCACCAGCCTCGGCCTGTTCACGCAAAGGTCCAGGTTCACTATCATTGCCTTTGCCAGTGATACCAACATTGAGCGGTAATGTGTCAGTAGCCTGCAGCATGCTCTCAATCAACCAAGCGCTTGGCGTGCATGTCGTAGCATTCGAGCCAGTACTGATACGATGTTAGCTTCTTGCACAGATGCACCTGTGTCCGAGGCTCTTACCTAGGTCCGGTGCCACCTCCCAAGATGGTCGTCACACCAGCAGCAAGAGACTCGGGAGCCTGTTGAGGGCAGATGAAGTGGATATGACTGTCAAAGCCTCCATAAGTGACGATGTCTTTCTCGGCGGCGATAACGTCTGTATTTGATCCAATGACCATGTTTGGGTCAACCCCATCCATGACATCTGGATTGCCTGCTTTGCCGATGCCTACGATGATGCCATTCTTGACACCAATGTCTGCCTTGTAAATGCCGGTGTAGTCGACAATCAGAGCGTTGGTCAGGACCAGGTCTAAACAGTCGATGTCTGTTCGTCCAGAAGCCTGACCCATGCCATCACGAATGCTCTTACCACCTCCAAAAGTGCACTCGTCACCATACTGAGTGTAGTCTTTCTCGACCTTGATCCAAAGATCAGTAGCACCCAGACGAACAAGATCGCCAGTAGTAGGACCGAACATGGAAATGTATGCCTCACGTTCAAGGGTGAACATGTCGAGATGGGCGGAGTCGCCCGCAGGCTCTGGAGTGTGGTGAAAGCCACCCTTCTGCAGTCTTTCGACGAGGGTTTCGGCAACTCTGACATCGTGGATAGAGCCAGTAGCAAGCCCATTACCTCCCTTGATGATCTGGTTGCCGCCAATCTGGACGAGATTGACCGTCTTTGTGTCACCTGGCTCAAAACGTACAGATGTTCCTGCAGCGATGTCAAGCCTATAGCCTAATGCTCTGACACGATCAAAGTCGAGCAGAGGATTCGTTTCAACGAAGTGATAGTGTGACCCAACCTGGATTGGACGATCTCCCTTGCTCACGACCTTGAGCTGTATCCTCTTTCTGTCCTTGTTCAGGGTGATGATTCCATTCTTGAGTGGTATGATTGCGCCAGGTTGCTTCTCGGGAGCGTATTCTGAGGGGTCCGCATGCGGGAAGATGTTCTTGTCCGGGACGGGCAGGAAACTGCCATAGAGAGCCTTTTCGAGATCACCATCATCGGAGCTGATGGGGTGGTGGACGGTGACCAGATAAGTGCCAGAGGGAAAGGTGCCTTCGACCTGGAGCTCTACAAGAGAGTTGACTACGGGAGGGAGGACATGGCGACGACCGAGAATGGTCTTGCCGAGCGACATGAGGTCTGCCACTGAATGGTTGCCATCGCGGATAAGCTATCGGGACGTGTTAGTTTGGCCTGCACTCGAGTCGCTGAGGAAAGATTGACCAACTTCTTGGAGGACGCTTGCGATCAAAGCCTGAGGAGCGTGTCAGTGGCCATCAAGGTGTGAAACATCGACTGTGCATACCGTCGCTTCAGTCTGATTCAGTCTGACACCGCGTGCCAACCTACGCTGTGCAAGCTGGCCGACTTGCGACACGACCAGCTTGTCGATCTGTCCGCAGAGGTCATGTTAGTCTCCAGACAAGCCGTCAGAAGAGATGCGCACCTCTTTCGGAGTCAAGTGCATTTGGAATGACACACACAGGATGCCTTTCAACTGCTCGATTCCGCAACGAATGACACACCGAAACCCCCATCTTTGCTTGGCAACCCCCACCTTCTCCTCCTCCTCTTGCGACTCGTTATCGTCCTTATCGATACCATCTTGTGCGCTGCTCTCTGTGCAGGCTGGCCGATAATTCATACAGATTGCGCAATGTCTTGAACGTCGTTTAGATTGATGCATTGAACCCTCTCATTTACCTTGCTCGTGTAATTCATGTCCTGTGATCTGACCGTTTCTGGGGACACCACATGCTATGGTACCGATTACATGTTTATTTGAAGCACACAACCAGACAATTGCACACCCAGAGGCCAGCATGCTCAAGAATGCAGGGCGACAAGAGCCTTGCCGATATGCTGCTGCTAGTCGGTCATGTTTGATTCGTACAAACCTTACAATCCAACACATCATGGCATCCGGTCAGGGTTGTCCTGTATACCACAAAATCCATGATGTTTACGCCCTCCAGTCAAGGGATCGGTGAAAAACATCTTCTCCGAGCCATGTTCGCATGCGGTACAGTTTGAACGCTTGCTGGCGAGGCTTTTTTGACTGTCGACGTTGTTGGACACATTCACATTGAGGTTTGTTCAACTCGAGAGCAAGACAGACGCTCTGGCCTTTGCGACTCTCCTGTCATCTTGCGCCTCCAGAATTGGCACACATTCTGGAAGAGCGGAACGTCATTCCATGGCTGCCTGAACCACGGACAAGCTGTTACAGAACACGGAGCGACGTGTCAGTATTGCTTCTGCCTGCCTCAAGTCGTTGGCCTGCTAGGTGCTTTGACAGCATCGACGCCTGCGATGGTCATCCGTGTCAATTTCCCCTGGGCTCGAGCCCTACACTTGCTTTTGGTCTAGCTTGCCGAATTTTCACCTTGCTGTCAAAGTCGTGTTCAGACCACACACCATCATCACTACTCATCAACAGACATTGTCGTCTTTGATCGACTTTGCAGGACAATTGCGAATTTCCCTTGGCGCAAGACATCACCCGAGCTGAGGTTGATCTCAATCTTGCTACCGGAAATAGGCCCTGCTTGAACGGAGCGGCTTCCAGCAGCATGTCGTGCTCGAATTATTGGAAACGAATTCCGGCGATTGCTCATTTTGGATGCCTGCATTTTTTCAATCCCGCACTCTGACCAAAAAGACTTCCAGCCGAGTTGGCCACGAAACGTAATGAGTTGTTGAACGTATCAATGACGGCATGTCCAAGCATGAAACATTCACATCGTGTTTGCTTGAAGTTCGTAGAACGTACAGGGTCAACGAACTGTCAGATTTCGTTCAAGTTTCCCGATGGATGACCATGGCTGAAAACAGAGAGAGACAAGAAGCCGTGAGCACGAGCCCACATGATAAAGCATGTTTCTGAACCGAGTCAACGAGTCTAGCATGAGCTGGCGGCTCGGGGAAGACGGACTCTTGATTATTTCTGCTGCAAGAGATAGCAGCTGACTGGATTGCACGATATCAGAACTGCTTGTAAGCAGTGGTGACTTGTATCAGTACCCGGTATACAATACACAGCAATCACAGGAGGGACAACGTTGTTGCATGTGATTTTGGCACATGTTCGTCCAGCCGGGTCTCGACGCGGAGAAGGGGCTGACCTGTTGCAGGATAAAGTTCGACCGAGCAGCCGCCCTCGCATGCCGCTTCCGGCGCTATCAGATGCCATGTGAACTTTGTCTCTTCAACACCTTGTGCTTGTATGCTCGTGTTCGATGCGAAGCTGAAGACTTTGGAACAATTGTCGATTCAGCACACAGATTGATCTCACGAATCTGATATCAGCAAATAGCAAACAAGACGAGGTTTGTCGAGAGCTGGCGACGACATTAATTAATCTGAAGGCCAAGGCGAGAAAGTGACGTCGATCATCAGCACGATCTCAAGGGATGGTAGACAAGTGGGCCTGACGGACGGCAGCTCCCAGCCACTCGGACGAGCTTGCAATTGAGAAGAAGCAATCGGGGCAGGGAAGTCAGGTCTGAAAGCAGACCAAGAACAAGGGCAGGCTTCCAGCGAGCGAGATTGGTAGGACGACTTCTGAAACAATGCAGAAAGCTGTCGCTGGACGCCTGGTAACGGGAACGAGGGGGGAGAATAACGGCGCGAGGGACGGACGATGATAACCAAACAGGTGAATACCGAGACAGAAACAGAGAAGGAAAAACGGGCTGGAGAGAAAGGCAGATATGAAGTGTCAGTATTAGCACGAAAAAGAATGGATGGCGGTTAGACCAGATGTCTCGGAGGCAGGCGTCTAGTGATATTTGAACTGACGGCGCGATGGACGATCTTTGGTAAGGTAGGAACGGTAGGGCGCGCTACGTGCAAAGGCAGGATTAAATTTGGAGCTTGGCTGACTTGGAGGCGAGATGTAGGAGGAATTAGGGGCTTGCGGGAGGAAGGGCAAACAAAGGAGAACGGGTCGTTAGAGTTTGGATTATCAAAACAGACAACGCTCTTTCGGTCGAGAAGTGAGACCTGCTCGCCTGCTGCTGCTACTGCTGCTGCTGCTGCTGCTCCTTTGCTGTCATCGTCGTCGTCGCCGTCGTCGTCCTGATTGCAGAGCGCATCCCGAGACTCGCTAAGGCTTCAGTGTCGTCGGCCTGAGCATTCCTCGATCGCCTTGGTGGTGCCCGACGCTTTGTTCTCTCAGAGGCACGTCGCTTATTGCATACTATCACCTCTCAAGGCTTTGTTCGCGGCTTCCGCTTTTCCCAGCAGAAATTAGCGGATCGAAGCTGTGCGTTTCAGTGCATTGCAGACTTCCTGGTTTTGGGTTGAGACGTCAAAATCACCAGGCATCGCTTCACTTCACCGCCCACCGCGCTTTACTATCATCACACGCCCTGCACTACCATCCATCTCAGCTCCGAGTCCGTCGTCGTCGTCGTCAAGTCGCAGCTCCCGTCAAGTCCGCCCCCAGCGCCGTCGTCAAGCCTCGTCGCCCTACCCGCCTGTCTGTCTGCCTGCCTGCGACCTGAGCTTCTACTCTTCGCCTGCGCTTGATCCTTGTCTGAGTGCGCCTGCGCCTGCTCGTCGTCGCCCTTTCTCAGCCGTAGAATGTCGTCGGCCGCGCTTCATGCCGTGCCGCCGCAGCATTTCCACTCGTCGCCCAACTCTTCCCCTGCCTCTCAGCGCAGACCTCAGAGTCAGAGACCCGCGACTGGACATGGCCCTTCACACTACGACAGTCCTTCCGCCGTAGCTGCCCGTCAAGTATCCTCGTCCTCGGCTCAAGCATCGCCCAACAACCGCAAGATCTCTACCGCTTACGATTCCATGGAGCCCGCCATGCCTCAGCAGGAGTACACATCCACCCACCCACACCTCAATGCCCCCAGCCCGTCGCAATCACGGCGGAAAGAGATGGATCAGCCTTTGTCGCCTCAACAAACCGTCCACGACACTCTTCCCCGTGAGGACAGTGCTATCCTCAGCAGATTGGTGATAGACGATCCCCAAGCCGACGCCGCCCGTGAAAGAGCCCGTGTCGCCGAAGCACAACCCATATCGGCCAACCACCACGAGCCTTCGATGCCTCCCATGGACGCCCCAGAAGAAGCCGCACCCCGTCGCAGACAAGAACACCTCAAGTCTAGCCACCCTAGGAAGGAGACCAAGTTTGGCGAATACATTTTGGGACAGACATTGGGCGAAGGAGAGTTTGGCAAAGTCAAGATGGGATGGAAGAAGGAGGGGGGAGTCCAAGTGGCCATCAAGCTGATCCGTCGCGAGACACTGGGAAACAATCCCAACCGCCTGCCCAAGATCTACCGTGAGATCTCGATCCTGCGCGGACTGCAACACCCCAACATCGTACGCCTGCATGAGATGGTCGAGACTGAAAGGCATATTGGTATCATCCTCGAGTATGCATCGGGTGGCGAACTGTTTGACTACATTCTCAACCACCGCTACCTTAAGGACAATGCGGCCCGTCGGTTGTTTGCACAGCTCGTATCTGGCGTCGGCTACTTGCACAAAAAGGGTATTGTCCACCGTGACTTGAAGCTGGAGAATCTGCTACTCGATCGTAACCGCAACATCATCATTACTGATTTTGGATTCGCCAATACCTTTAACCCGGATGACGAACTCGGCGATGAAATCGAGTACAATCTGAACAACAAGGACTTTGTTTCAAAGATGGGTTTGGAGCATTTGCAGCCATCTGGCAACCGCCGTGGTGATCTCATGCAGACAAGTTGTGGTAGCCCTTGTTACGCTGCGCCTGAGTTGGTTGTTAGTGACTCGCTATACACTGGCCGCAAAGTTGACGTGTGGAGCTGCGGTGTGATTTTGGTAAGTCAATTTGTGCATGTAGAGGAGGCGGTGAGCTGACTTTCGACTAGTACGCCATGCTTGCAGGATACCTGCCATTTGATGACGACCCGGCAAACCCGGAGGGCGATAACATCAATCTGTTGTACAAGTACATTGTGTCAACGCCTCTGACCTTCCCCGAATATGTCACTCCTCACGCTCGTGATTTGCTGCGTCGTATTCTTGTTCCGGATCCGAGGAAGCGTGCCGACCTGTTCGAGGTTGCTCGCCACAGCTGGTTGAGCGAGTATGCGCACGTTGTTGGTTTCATAACAAGCACCACCACTACCTCTGCCGATATCGCCGAATCCACCATTCCTACTGGTAAATCAACCCTGTGTGAGCACTCACAGTCTCACTCGGCCACTGACGCAAATGCAGAAGATCAATATGACGTGCCTCAACTTGCTCGCAGCGCATCCGTCAGAGAGCAATCCAAGCCTAGCAACATTTCTGTTCCTGGCGGTCTCATCAACAAGAATGTCCCCATCACTGAAACAGAGAGCAAGACGCCTCGCGATGCTAAGCGTAGGACGGTCCAGGTCGAGTACGTCGCTCCTCAGTCTCAGACAGCAAGACAGCAGCCTATCTCTGCGTCATTACCCACCAGTGTTGCTTTGGCGCAGCCTTCTCCTCCTTCGCAAGGAAGATCACGCGCAAGAGGGGACAGTGCTTCTGGTCCTGTCGCTGTCAATCCTGCCTCTTACGACCCTGCCACTGGTCCACAGCGCTCTCAGCAACGCCCGGCCACTCAATCTGCCATGTCACCTCCTGTACGACCAAACCGTGAACCCACGCGCGCAGTTACTGACTCCACTCCGTTCACTGTTGGATCTCCCACATCAAACGCTCGTCCCACCACCAGTGGGTCGAGACTGCCGTCTCGTGGTAACTCTTACGGTCAACCTGCTCTGGCGACAGTCGCTGCAACTAATGTCGAAGGAAGCTTCTCGCGTCCTCCCAAGTCTGCTGGCTTCTCGGGAACCAACTCGCAAGATGGCTCGAAGAGGAACTCTTACACTGGACGGCCAGTCAGCCAACATCTGCCTGCCGATTTCCAAGCCGTCCCTCAGCAACCCACCGAGAGACCGGTTCGTGGACACAAACGTTCTAACACAATGGAAAGCTTCACCACCAAGCTCTTTGGTCGTACCAACTCTCGCCGCCAATCTGCAACCCCACAAGAAATCGCCAATGCTCGTCAAGAAAGGGAAAAGTCTTCGCGAATGTATCCTCCTGTCAGCATGCGAAATGCTATGCCTCATTCTGGCGAGGATCTTCCTCGACCTTCTACCGAGTCTTCTCGCCGTTCGTTCGGTTACAACCGCAAGACCAGCGAAACTGCCGGGCCTAGATCATCGAGAAGGTTCTCATTCTTGCCTATGTCGTTTTCTAGGATAAGTTTCTCTGGCGCATCTGGATCCGAGGCACCGGAGGGTGGCAGACGTGCATCAGTCCAAGCCAATGCTCGCAGTCGACCTGCTTCTAAGCAGTCACCAACCATGGCATTCGGCCAAGGCAGAAGCCGTTCGCCCAGTCAGAGCACAACCGGCAGCAGCATTCCTGTTCTACCTGACAATGCTGATGCTCGTCGCAAGATGGCCCATCAACCAATCCGTGGTGCGACTGCTCCAGACCTTTCCAAGATGCAAGACCCTGGTTTCTCTCAACAGCAGCAGTTTTCCAGACAGCAACAACAAGAACAGCAGTACCACAACTACACTCCTCCTCAGAGCAGCGCTGGTCGACCAAGACAGGAGAACTTCCACACACCTTCACAATCCGCAGAATCTCAAACATCCGACTCGATCGTGCAAACACCGAGACAAAAGTATCCTTCCGGCTTCAATGATGCAGAACCCGCTACTGCCAAACCCCAACCTCGCCAACAGGCTGTTCTACAGAAGAACCGCAAGTTTGGAGACGCATACGAAGGTCATGGCAACGGTGGTAGTAGCGGTGGTGCTCGACGAGTCATGGATTGGTTCCGCAAGAGAGGAAAGGACAGGAGCAACTGAGAAAGCCTTTTGATTCTGGCGTTTGACCCTTGTATTCCTGATTTGAGCAGTGTTTGCCTCTTTTCTTACGGCACATTGTCTTTTTTTTTTGCATCTCTTCTTGTCATGCTTTTTTTTTTCTTATACCCTTTCTCTGTTACTCTTCTTCTTTCTTCTCACCCTTTCTTAATCGGCCCGCTTCTCGAAACAATGATAATTGCTTTCCATTGGTTCGTGTTCATGATTTTCTCATCTCTTTTTTTCCTTTTCGGCAGGCGAGGCGTCCTTTTCTCATCTAATTGATTATTCCGAACGGGCGAAGCCTTTTTCTTAATTCTCTGGCTGTTTTTACTACTTGGCAAATATGCACATTTCATCATTTCTGGCATTCGCATTATCTTTATTTTTTTCGGAGGGGGGTTTTGCGACAGGATTTGCAAAAGAGAAATGAGCCTGCTTTTCTACTTTTTTTGTTCTTCTCCATTTGGTAGCGACATTTGAAAGTATTAGTTGGGAATTTTTCTTCTTCTATATTCTTGTCTTTATCCGCTTTTTTTTTCCCCTTCTTCTTTTTCGACAATTGTCTTTTGACTTGCTTTTTTCCCTTTCTTGTGCACCAAAGTTTCGTGATTGTTGGAGCTTGTCGAAAGAAAGTACATTTTTAATACAAATCCGACTTTTTTTTTCTCCAATGAAACACACACAATCTGTGCTGGGAGCTTTTCTCATTTCTCATGTCTTAATCTTTTGTCGCTGATTCAGAGTATGGCTTTTCATGTCTTTTATCGTCTTGACTCTCGAGGAACGTGTGTTATGTTCAAGGGCCCCTTTTGTCTCCATTCGCTTGAAGTAATGCTGGATCAGCGGACTTTTTCAACTCAAGACCAAAGACTTGGTGTCTTTTACTTTGCATGTCTTTTCTTGAAGTAGAGTCAGTTGTATTGCTGTCTCACGTTTCGGGGCAGCTCTGGGGCGTTGTTGTCTCGAAGGATTTTCTTGCGTCGTGCTTCAGATTTTTGTCTGGTTCCATGAGAAATTCGGATGTGCTGTACTTGATTCGAGTTTGTTTGTTTTCTCTTTTGTGCTGGTGATGCTTTTGTTTATCGAGTGTGTTTCTTATGTAAAGCTGGGTCATGGCCTCATGAGGTGGATGATATTGCAATCTGATGCAACAATCCTTTCATCCGTCACGCAAAAGACCACCATTGGAAATAAACCTGCGACCGACACCGTCTCTCTCGAACCAAGATCAAGAAAGAAAAATGCACATCACTGCCCTTTTTCTCTTCTCGCTCCTCACCCTCATTGCCTCGCTAGCGAAAGCAAAAACCGATCTGGATGGCTGCACAAGGACGGACATTTCTTCACCGGCTGGCGCGTTTTATGCTTGGATTGTGCCTGGGACTGGAGAGTTGTGTGATGTTTTGGATTGTGGTGGTGGTAGGGCGCCGCCCAAGACTACGGTGCCGGGATGTGTTGGATATATGGGTACCGAGACTTATCGGGCTAGTTTCTTGGGTGGGTTTGGGGGTAGTGCTACGGGTGTTGCGTCTGTGAGTGCGAGTGCGACTGGTGGGGCTGTAGCGAGTGCTACTGCTTCTGCTTCTGGTGATAGCAGTATCGGAAATGGTGATGGTGAGGAGACTGGCAATGAAGACGAGGCACAGGACGACGATGGAGACGACTCTGAGCCGCTGGCTCTCGGCGATATTAACAGCA
Source organism: Aureobasidium sp. P6 (assembly GCA_003992365.1). Lineage (NCBI taxonomy): Eukaryota > Fungi > Ascomycota > Dothideomycetes > Dothideales > Saccotheciaceae > Aureobasidium > Aureobasidium sp. P6. The sequence goes on along the minus strand of RZIQ01000064.1, from coordinate 80,518 downwards.
AGCAGCAGTCCACCTACATCTGGCGTACAGCCGACAACCACATGGCGACCTTCAACCCATTCACGGCATCAGCGTGGCCCTGCGATGTGTCCGCCTTCTATATCCCCGTTGATTTGGGCACTACCACATCCTGGAAAGCTGCCGTACCTACCGTATTGCCAAACGGATTCACGGATATTGTACCTGCCTCTCTAATTGCATCAAGCGACTTACCCGCTATTTGCGCCATTGCTATGAATGACGGGTGTGGAGTTAGTATGACTACAATGACGATTTCGAGAAGTGGCAGCTCGAATTCGGAGGAGTTGGCTACTCCGACACAGATAGCAATGTTGAGCAAATCGTGGGTCAATACGATTCCGACGTTTGTGAGGGGGCCTGCTGACAATGGATCCGGTGATAGGAGTGCTGCTGCTGCTTCGGCTACAGAGTCAGGGCCTGGGAGTATTCAGGCTGCTACTGGTGGTGCTGGGAAACTGGGGTGTGGTGTTGGAGCTGTGGTTGGTCTGATGGGTGTTTTGGCTGTGTTTTACAGTTGTGATATTTGGATGATGATTTAATGGGAGTCTGGAAGGATCATTGTGAATTCGTGGGCGGTGCTTGCTGCAATATCAACCATCACAAGCTGGCAGTGAATCACCTTTTGATAAAGCGCAGAAAAGCAATGAGCAGTACTGTCTATAGGTGTGCCAAACCCAGTCACTTGCGGATCGTATCATCTCTATTGCGTGAGCCTTTGTTCAGGACATTCTGTCTACTCCAACAAGTATCGATTGCCTGAGGCTTCGTCTATGATATTCTGTCTACTTCAACAAATCTGATATCCAAGCAGGCGCCACTGGTTTCTTCTCCCACGCATTGCGCCACTTTCTCGTCCCATATTCCGACGCCGGCACGGCAAATACAGCAGTCACAAAGTAGACGTCTTTGCCAGGCTCAATGTCCATGCCTAGAGCAGGCAATACAGTACGAGCCTCAATCAAATTCGAGTTTGCATCAACATCAAGCACTTTTCCAGACCTTGGTGCTTGCAAGTCGACTATGCCGACAGCTCCGGCTTCAGATACAGCCAACGCAGAAGCCTGGCTGACTGCGATACCTTCTTCGGGGGAACTTGAAGACAGGGCACCCAAAGCGCGTCCGGTGGCCTTTGCTGTTCCTTTGATGGCGAACGCGCCTTCATAGCTCTGTAACTTTCTGCCAGATTGTATCTGGTGCACACGTAAATGCCATGATGGTGCCTCGTCGGTAGGGGGAAGTAGCCAAGTCCGGACCTTGACGTCTGCCCAAGGTCTCATTTCCGAGTACAGATAGGGCAAGCCGTCCTTGGTATTGAGCTCAGCATTCTCAACATCGCGACGCATTTTCCAAATCTCCCCTCCGTCATCACTAAGAGCCAAAGCAGATTCTGGGACGAATTGCTCGATGGTGTATCCACCCGTAGGCACACTGTAACCGAATGATGCGCTGTAAGCAAAGTGACCATATTTGGCTTGCGTAGATTTCAGCGGGTAATGACACTTCTGGCCTGAAGAAAGCAGGAAAGTATGCTCGGCTTTGTGGACCATGATGTGCAAAGGGTGCTTCAGAGCTTTGATTTGTGGGAGCTGGGAAGAAGCTGACTTGAATGGGTGCGGTTCTTCCTTCGACGTCCAGAAAGGATGTTCTTTTGGTAGTGCTAAAGGAGCGAAGGCCAGCATGCACCAGTAAGGCGAACCTGGCGAGTTATAATTCTCAGCCAGGTAGTAATTGGGATACGTGTATCCTATGTTCAACATTCCGTTTGGTTGAAAGATGTCTGGATGCTTGGACCACCAGCGTAAGTTGCGCAGGAGCATACCTTTGACCACGCCCCATGACAATGGAGCAGGTGGCTCGACATCCGCAAATGCTAGAGCAGACCAGAATCCAACAGTTGCCCAGCGATAAGTAAGACTTCGGCCAAAAGGAATGGCATGGCCTTCTGGATCCATGTAATGCGCGAAATCGAGGGCGTACTTCCGGGCTCTGTCCCGATATTCTTCAGCTCTCTTTGGATCAGAGTCTCCAGCAAGCTTGGCATAGAGAAGTTGGAGATATTGAATGGCAAAGGAGCCAGAGTAATAGTCCATCTGAGTGTATCCTGCTGGTCCGTCATTCGACCAACCATCACCTCTATGGAAAGTGTCCAGGTGGTCCATATCAGCTTCCAGCCGAGATTGAGAGTGAGGAGCTCCATTGGCCTTGAGACCCAGATTCGCAAAGACACGGAACCACAACCTGGGACTATCAGAATGACTGTTGTTTATGCAGCTATAAAATGCTTACCAATTGGTGTTTGGCATCTCCTTAACATTCATGCTGCCCAACCAGTTTGCAATGTTTTCTTTCTGCTTGTCGTTCAGAGGGTCCCAAAAGTGTTTGTTGGCGATGGCAAGCGTGTATCCAATCGGACATGATTCGACCATACGCTGATCAAGATCTTCCATATTGCCCCAAAACTCGGGGTTCTCAGGGTCCGTACCTGCAATCATGCCTCTCACCCATAGCTCTGACTTGCTGTAAGATCCTCCGGCGAGTAGTGGTGCGAGACCCCATAGCGGACGGGCAAATCCTTCAATCTGAGCGGCTGTCTCATCAACTGCATCACGAGTTTGTCAGTCTCACATATCATGGCATAAATTGTTCCGGCAGAGTCAGCCGAACCAGGAGACGGAGAAACATTGTACAGCCTCGGGAAGGTGTACTGCCACATGTACTCCGAAGTGTATACAAAGAAGCTCTCCTCCACTTGCTTGGCCTGCCACCATTCTTTGTCTTGGCAACATTGTCTTTCTACTCTTTGCGTTCAACGGAAGAATTGTTCAACACTCACATCTTGTTCCAGTGCCTCCGACTCTGACCAATGCCTTCTCCGGACTGAATCCAGCTTCCAGAGGGTCTAACAGCGAGGCGCAAGCTGCAGCGAAGTCATCGCGCGTAATCAGCGGATTTTGCGCCAAAGGATGTAGCGGAAACGGGCGATTCTGGCTTGCAATCTGAGCAGTAGACATTTTGACAATGGAAAGCCTCTGTTGATTCCAAGTATCCTGGGAGGGAGTTGTTCTTATTGCAAGCTTGGTGGAATTTCTCCGCCCCGCTTACTCTTTGCCTGAACGACTGGGTATACCAATGACCGATGAGGTAGAAACGTGTGACGATCTGTTGATACACTCCACGAGCTGACGATTTAGCCTAAGACCTGAACTCACCAATTTAACCGGATCTCCAGACCACCCCATCTTTCCCCCACGCCGAGCGCCAGTACCCCAGACTTTCCCCCATCGTTCAAACAACCACACCTCCCCTGTCGAATTTTTGTACAATCTTCTGCAAGCCTAGCATCGGTCTCCGCTCTTTCTCGTGGATGCATTAGCTATTACAGTGGCACTCTCTGCCAGCAAAACTGTCTATAGACATGCATAAAGATTTTTAGAATCCGGAGTGTATCCAGAGAGAGACGAAGGGAGAGAGACAGAAAGCATGTGGACTCACACAGTATAGAAGCTCGCTTCTCGACAGCGAATAATGCCAAAAGGTTGCGGATGATTGCAGAATACATTTTCAAAAATGTGTTGAAAGCAGTGGAGGGCGAAGACCGTACGCTGTACTACATGAACTGTACATGTGCTAGAGTTCGATCCTCAATGCTTGGAACTCTGACTGCCCAGAGCTGCCCAGACGGGCCAAGTTCTGTCGATAATGTCCACGAATGAATCGAGTGCGGTGCTGTGCAAGCAGTCGGGGATCTTCTGGCGACTGATATATTAGACATGGTCGAGTTGCTGGCATTCTGCTCTTTCTCATCTCATCACTTTGAGTCTCTGGTCGGCTCCGCTACTATATCCACAGACATTCCGAAATGGGTCTCCTCCAGAAAATCGTCAAGAATGACGCTATGAAAGAAGATCCGCCCGAAATCTATGGCTGGAGAGTTTACTTCCTTGCCTTTTCGGTAGGAAAGCCTTCCAACATCACCTAAGACTCATGCTAACCGACGTATCAAAGGCTTGTTTCGGCGGCATGTTGTTCGGAGTTGACAGTGGAATCATTGGTGGTGTACTCACATTGCCTGCATTCAAGGTGTAAGTCAGAGCTGCCCGCTCTAGATCACCCAAGTCTGACAATCCATCAGCAAATATGGTCTGGACAAAGTAACCGCCGTTGATAGAGCCAATTTACAAGCCAACATCGTCTCGACTCTACAGTGTGGCTGCTTTGTCGGTGCTCTTGTCGCCTCATACATCGCTGACAGACTGGGTCGACGCGTTGCGCTTCTTATCGCTGCTGTCATCGTCACCATCGGTTGCATCTTCCAAGCTGCTGCTGATGGGCATATTGCTCTGATGTACGTTGGTCGGTTGATTGCCGGATTTGGCGTTGGTAAAGCCTCGATGGTCACACCTCTATACATTTCCGAGAACGCACCACGAGCCATTCGCGGCGGCCTTACTGGTATCTATCAGCTTTTCATTGCAACTGGAACTATGCTTGCTTTTTGGTAAGTATCCGAGAGATGTGTGTTGTCGGAGGGTCCGGGATGTGCCGAATATGCCCCCCCCCCCGGTTCTTTTCTTCCATATGATGCACTTCAGTATATCCTGCACCCCAATCCAGAATCTCTCTGTTGGAGTATAAAAAACATCTTGCTTTGCCACAGGTGCAGTTTCTGACACATGATCAACCCCTGAGTTGTCCCACACAGTCTTACCACTATGAAACATACTAACTTCATCTTTCTTAGGATCAACTACGGCAGCAACAAGCATCTCGTAGGTAAGACAACCTACATTGTGCCTCTGACAATGCAAGCTCTGCCGGCGCTCTTGCTCTTTGGGTCAATGTTCTACTGCAAAGAGTCCCCAAGATGGCTAGCACGCAAAGACCGCTGGGATGAAGCCTCGGCAGTCCTATCTCATGTCAGAGCTCTACCTTCTTCTCATCCGTATGTCCAAATGGAGCTTCGTGAGATGCAGGAACAGCTCGATCATGAACGTGCACTGATCGGGGGGGCTTCCTTCATGGACTTGATGAGGGAGATGTGGACCATACCTGGCAACAGAAAGAGAGCCATCATCACCATCTGGCTCATGATAACGCAACAACTTTCGGGCACGAATGCGGTGAACTATTACAGCCCTCAAATCTTCTCCAATTTAGGCCTGAGTTCGACGGATGCTGGTCTGTTTGCTACCGGGATCTATGGGGTGGTCAAAATGACCATGTGTGCCTGTTTTCTGCTCTTTGCAGCCGACTCTCTAGGCCGCCGCAGATCTCTCCTCTGGACTTCCATTGCTATGGGCTGTGCTATGCTTTATGTGGGCATTTATGTTCGTATCAAGCCCCCGGTCAAAGGGGCCGATATCCCAGGAGCAGGTTACATGGCACTCGTCTGTATCTACCTCTTCGCGGGCTTCTTCCAATGGGGCTGGGGACCCGTTCCATGGATATATATCTCAGAGATTCCAACTGCTAGGCTTCGTGGTACCAATGTGGCTTTGGGTGCTGCTACTCAATGGGTATGTAGATCTTATCACCAACCACCGCAGATATACTGACAGACGCAACAGCTATTCAATCTCGTGGTTGCCCGCGCAGTACCTAATATGCTCGCTACGATGGGAAGAGCTGGCTACGGCACTTTCTTGTTCTTTGCCGTCGCTTGTTTCCTGGCTTTCTTCTTTGCGTGGTTCTTGTAAGCCCCTGATCCGCCCCTCGAAATCAAAACCACAAGGCAAGCAGCTGACACACACACTCTCTCTCAGCATCCCCGAGACCAAAGGCCTTTCGCTCGAAAAGATGGATGACCTCTTTGGTGTCACTGAATTGGCAAAGAAGATGGAGGATGAGGAAGGTTCTCATGGCACCCCACCAGCCAAAGACTTTGAAGACAGCAAGGCCCAACATGTTGAGGTTTCACAGGTCGGTAAGCATTGAGATAACTCTACTTTAGTGATTTTGTGGAGAAGAATCAATATTGCGAGTCATCTCCTAGGTATGGTTGAAGTTGTAATTATGACAATCTTATAGCATTTCGAACGCATTCTTTCATCTGCAGTGCTACTGATTCCAGATCTGGCGTGGTACCAGGTAAGAAATGACACGGCACAAATCCCACTCTTTATGACTGAAGCATATATTTCTCATGCATGTCATCTAATTTCGCTAAGGCCTAACGTCAGTTGTAATTTCATGTAAAATCTGGATTCCCCATCTTTTGCAAAATGTGCAAGAGTGGCGATCATCTGGCGTATTCAACAAACATGGGATTGCGCCCCTCGGATATCAAGACTCGATAAGTTGTACAAAAGCTCATCTCTCGACAACGGATGGCGCCATAGATCTATGAATTCTTGCGGAGTTCAATTTCACTGACTTAATAGAGGATACGAGAGACCGAAAATGTAGCCAGATAAGATCTTCAGGGGTAAATCAGTTCAGGTACTTTCTTCGAAGCACCAAAATTGCACATATGGCTCATGTCAATTTCAATGACTATGATAGTATACCATTCTCCGCAGGATTTTGAGCTCTTCTAAGGCCGTCAAAGAAAAGAAACAAAGCCAAGGACGAACTGACTGGTTGAAAACGCACATATTGAGAAGGACAACAGAGATTCTTTGACGCCCCAACTTTACCGGAGAGACTTGCTTAATATCGACGAGGCCAGCGACAAAGAGCCAAGGGAAAGTCTACGCTTCCGTTATGGCGAAGAAATACATGGAACCGATTACCATCTACATTGGTAGTGGAGCTGGAGAATTAGGAATGGCGCAGAATACCGGTAGTCAAACCCTACAAAAACCAGTGCTGAAAGTGGATGGAGTGGAGCTCCACTACATGTAGAATTTGGAGTTTGGAAGGGCCTTTCCCTCCGATTTCAAAAACTCCATGGAGGTTTTGGAATATCCATGGATTTTCTAGATGGAGTCTTTGGAGCTCTAACGCTCGGTGAGGGTTGCCAGGCCTGCAAACCAACCTTGGGCTTTTCCAAGCTCAATGACCCCCTTAAATACTCCCTAAAAACTTCCTTTGATGCTAAGGGGTGTAAGCTATATCTATCAAGGCCATCTTGGCAAAACTCCATGGGCTTCAAATGTCCATGGAGTTGAGGCCTCCTTCCAACTCCACAAATTCCATATGGGTTATCATATGAAACTCCAGATGGAGATCCATCCACTTTCAGCACTGAACAAAAACCAAGAAAAGGCCATCCCATACCCCGCTCATTCAATGGCGATCCGCCATCAAACACCAAAAACCTGACGGGCAATGGCAAGACCAAGCTATCCGGTGTTGCTGACGGTGAGACGATCCAGCTGTGTGTGGGCCAGACATCACACTGTATATGATTGCAACCATCGAGGTAATGTTCCAAATCTTTTTCTAGCCAACATCGTCACAGAACCCGAAAAGCAAGTCAAGACCAACCGTGGTCTGCTCTACAAGAGCACGAAGGACGGTGACAACTGCGTCTGCGATGGCACGAATCCAGTCGACAAGAGACTCATTGTGGTGGATAACGAGCTTTATAGACTAAGTTACTAGCCTTGCAACAGGGCATGGAACAGTCTTCTCGAAAAACCAACACTCGAGCAGACTATCCCATTGAAGCTATCAACGACTTCTGTGACCAATTTGTCGAAACCCGAAGGCAGGAAATCCTGAGTCAAAGAAAGTTTTCTCTGCCGTAGAAGACAAGTGTGTTTCGTAAGGGCAGGGCGTTAGCTTCGAGACATACTTCAAGAGATATTGGGTCAAGATATGTAAATAGTGTGCCCAGGAGGCCGCGAAGATGAGATGGAACTACAAAAACAACCGCGTAGCCGTACCATCTCATGAGACATTGAAATGACTGGACTGCAAAGGAAAAAAAAAGCCCAAGAACGAAATCGCCTACAAGTATGACTTCGGATGAGTAACGATCGCTGACAAAAGGTATATATTGCTTTACAATTGCTCATCAAGATCTATCTTTGCTGTCAAAAAGTTTTGTTTCTGCGATTGCAGTGACAAGGTTATTAAGAAATGTCAGGTCTGGTATGGGAGTCCAGTTGAGACGGCTAGGATGGGCAAAATAAAAGACAGTTTGTGGGTTTGATATTGAGTCACAAGTGAAATTAGAGACCATCACCGCCCTTCAACTCGCCCTCAGGCTCATCATTCACTCTCTGCTCGTCGAACATTGACAGCGCCTGTTGCTCTCCTTTCGGCTTTCTAGAAAGAGGACTCTTTTGCTTTTGATTCGCTGACATCTCTAGTTTGACAACAACAACCCCAGGCATGTCCCTCACCAACCCCTCATTCTTCTTCACAAGCTTTGCTGCAATGTCTGCCGACTTTGTCGCTTTGAATACACCCGGCTCTAGAGCGATCAGTTCTTCCAACAAAAGCTTGATCGACTTGTTGAATACCTAATCGACGGTCGCGGCTTAGAGAGCTTTCAGCATGAGCAACAGGCAGCTCAGACCAAAGATATCAACAAAGACCTTGATACTCTTCGCTATAATCCTTTCCGCAGTGAGACAGCACTTGATCGAGAGGTTGAGGAGATGCGGGAGGATTCAGGGGTGTGGTGTCGGGATTATCAAAGCGGTGGATCTGGGACTCTCTCTTCATCTTTCGAATTCTGCTCCCCTTGTCGGGGAGTCTTCTAGCTCCTTTCACAAGAGTCTTTTCTCACAAGCCTTCGACACTTTTGAGGCGGGGCTTCGGACGCTGTTTCGATGCGATCATGTTGTCAGGCACTTGTACCCCATGCTCTTGCTCTCTGGTTTGATGCCCGATCATGTAGATCTCGAGCAGGTGTTGGTATCTACTGGTCTGCTGTTCAATCATTTCCCTCCGTCTTGGATCAAGGCCGTGACGGTGGACCAGGATTGACCTTTTGTCAGCATAAGCAGCAAGAATGTACACGAGCGTCATAAACCTCTATGCTAAGCCCATCAGCCGATATAGTGGCCTCGTCTAGAGTCGGTAGAGTGCGATTGTTGTCTGGGAGAGCCTTGGACATGTTGTTGGACCTGGGCTTGCAGTTTGACTTGGGCATGGTTGCACTTTCTGACTGGGAAAGCTGGAAGAAACAAGGTGGAGTTGCAGAGAGAGAGAAAGAGAGAGTGAGACGGATGTTTATGCGCAGGCAGGTCAGGTCAAGTGAGATGACAATGTGCGCGCAGAGAAGCGAAGTAAGGTGTATCTATGTGCAGCTCAATGTTACAAAGACTGGTACAGACTGACGTGCCACGAAAGAGATCAGGTAATATCAGTACAAGAGGAGTGGCGTGATCAAAGACTTGATTGTTTGATTTCTTGTTAAAGCCGTAAGTGAGGAGCAAAGCGAATGCTCTCGTCATTATAGTATCTGTTGCAGCGACTGCGGCGTGAAGAGCTCCTCTACCTCGAGCAACCTCTTCAAACGTAATAGGATACCACGTTCATCATGGCATCCTCGACGAAATGTCGTGCGTATCTCTTGAAAGAAGCCCGCCTCAACCTCTTCTTCATTTTGGCAGAAAGCTTCTTCTATCTCTTCCTCAGACCAAGACCACCAGCACCTCTCTTTCTACTAGCTTGTCTCTGATCATCGAGCTCCATGGCATCATCTCCATTGTCGTTGGTCTTCCTGGCTGCAGCCTCAGCTCTTTGGACTTGTTCTGCACGCAGGGCATCATCTTGTGCTCTTCTGTCTGCCGCTTCTCGAACACTCTTCATCTGTGCTTCCAGATCCTTGAGAAGGTCGTCACATCTACCGCTCCATTGGTCAAGGGTTGCCATCATGCGAGTGACGCTGCCAGGGTTGAGGTCGCGGAGAGCGGCTACACTGCTGATGGCGACGATGCCTTGTGCGGGATTCAAAGTGGCTTTGAGAAGATCGGCGTAGATGGCATCGGTGACGAGCTTTTCGAGGGCGAGTGGTGATTCGAGTGACAGGGCGGATTGGAGGTTTGAGTATGTGAGGGGAGAAGCGTTTGTGGTGTTTGCAGCGAGGGTGAGCAATGTCAAAAGACGCAGTTTGTGTTGTTGGGCTGGCTGGAGTGGTGGCAGTGACGATGCGAGGGCTGCATAGAAAGAGTCAGTCTTGAGTGCATGAAAGAGAGCGTTGCAGGATATGAGGCACCTTGATACTCGGCCCACGTGCCCCAGGCGAACAGCTCAAGGAGGGTGTAGTGGCTGGCGTATTGTGCATCGTCACGCAACCTTTGGACCTCCGGAGTCTGTAAAAGCTCGCCAAAGACGTAGGTGTTTGCAGCAGAAGTTGCTTGAACGACGAGATCGGCAGCTGCGCGAGGCGATGTGGCAGACTTGGACAGAGCGACGAAAGGTGTCAGAGCGTTGATTGCTCGCGTCTGTTCCATCTTGGATGATGTCGTGTGTGCGTGGCAAGATCAGAGATTGGGCGACGGGATCCAAGTGCGAGTGAGATGGCCGTTGTTGAGTGCTGTGGGGAATGGGTGCTTGTCCTTGGGAGAATCGGAGAATTGGATTATTCCTTGATGTACAAGTGAAGAAGGTGCTCTGCTCTCTGTTTGGCCATCGTCATTGCCCGCTCCGCAAACTCCGATCCCCGACTCCCGCCTTTGACCGCCTTCCATTCTCGCATACCATGACGGCGGTGAGATTCTGCCAGAGTTCGCCTCCAAATGTTCATTGAGCGCGCGCCCGAGAAGTTCACTTGACTCTTTGAAACCGATCCTGACTTTCAGGTGATTCGAAGGTCAGATCAGATTCTGCGTCTGCAAAAGCGCCAAACCACTCAAATACGGTTCGTGCTGGGCATATCTGTTGGTTTGTATATTCTAGGTCCAGCATCTGCAAGTTCCCGCATGCACTCAAATTCCTGATACACAAACCCCTTCATTATGATTGATCGCACTTCCTGTTGCCGCTTCGTTTGACGCGGCTACCTGCCTCAAATTTTCATTATTTGCCAAGATGTGATGGTCGAAGCGACTCCGTTCACACCTTCCGAGCACTTTCAGTCTAATTAATTTCCTCTCCTGCCCTTTTCTATTGCTTGCCTCTGCAGGATCTATAAATGTCGATCGAAACTACCACCGGATAGAAGTTTGGAGTTGACTGGCTCGTCGTTTACGAGATCACGCGACGACCATGTCATTGTCTCTTCTGGAGACTGACTCTGGAGACGATGGCGAAGTCAGACACAAGCGTTTCGATTATCCTGCGCCCTCTCTCACTGGCATCTTTGACTTCTTTGCATCTCGCACTGACATAACTGACGTTCAAGCTGGTATCTTGCTCAACCAGACGCCCCAAGAAGTTTCTCAGTTCAAGAAACACATTCGCAGTGTTCTACGCTACCCATGCCCTTGGACCGCACCACATGATCTCCTCGAAGATGATGGCAAGGTTCTATGCCCCAAAGGCAACACTCCTCTTGGCTGGATGATGTCCTCTGGCAGACAGGGCGAGCTGTTCCGGCACTTGGTCGTTCCGCCCATTGTGCAACTCTATCCGCATTTATTCAGAGAGCCAGACCTCGAGACGCAGATTGGTCAGGTGAAGCCGAATAATTTTGGAAGATTCGAATATGCACCCTTTGTTGTGTGCAGGGAGGTGTTGAGAAGAATGATCGAGCTTTGTGCGGCAGAAATGAGGGCCAATCCTTGGTAAGTTCAACCAGTCAACCCTGGAAATACTGTCGGATAGGGAAATCTAGAATCTCTGATCTTATACTAACAACGTGACACTAAAAAGCCTTCGAGAGACTGATACTGAGGATCAGTACATCTCACCACCTCCTAGACTCAAGCGCTTCCGTGCAGCTGAGGCCGAAGAAGAGAGCGAAGACGCACCATCTAAGAAGAAACAAATTCTTGCCAGTTTCCACTTTGCGGACGTCAAAGCCATTGCGACCCCACCTCGTGCGCCTCTCAGACTTGATATCAGCGTGAAAGCTTTGAGCAACGACAATGTACTGTCCAAAGCTGTTGTTCCTCTCTGTGATGGCCCCAGAAGCCCGTCGACCGTGTCGGAACTGATCGAACAGGAGGAATCCAAGCAACTCATCCAGTCATCTTCTTCATCGGCCGCAGCCAGCAGAAACAAATGCTCAACCAACGATACGCCCAAGAAGGAGCCAGCTTCGTCAACCACACCAGACCACCGCAGACTTTTCAACAGACTGGAACAAAGAAAACTACTCACGGCTGCTGCGTCAGTTGATACTTCGCCCTCATCCAGAGGTATTGCACGCAGAGACTTTGATCGTTTTCGAGGTCAAGATGAACACGACATGACATCTACCTCCGAGCGTAGAAGACTCAAGATCAGCAACATCACTAGCAAAGTATCAAAGAAGGACATAGCGGACTTCTTTCATCGTCACGATGTGGGATACATATTCATGACATTAAGAGGTGATTTTGGCAAAAGGGAAAGGACCGGCTTCGCTGACTTCAGTACTCACCGTCAAGCTCAGCGTGCCATTGATGATTTGAACGGCACAAAGTTGCTTGACCATGTGGTTACGCTCGAGATTGCAAAGATGCCTTTGTGGTTGGAGGAGAAGCAGAAGAGCTCACGCACTCTTCGACAGGGATCCTCACTCTTACCTCTTGCGCCAATAGCGCCGGGGGCCATGGAAGAATCGTGGCGCTGCAAAGAGACCGAGGCTCGGCGCAGGAAAATACGCACAGATGAAAGACATGCTGAGAATGAAGGAAGCGAAGGTTCGAAATCAAGCAAAGTGACTCCCTATCAGTGAGTCAAGGAAGGCGTCGGGACATGTACATTAGTGTCTCCATCTGTCAAGGAGTAGTTGATACCCATTTCTCAAACCAGTTCAAGCAATCTCGACCCCTTTACTCGTCTTCTTGTGCAGCCTGCCCAACCAACTATTATAGAGCCCACTCCTGATCCTCTTCCCAAACGGCAAAAACACCAACACGGCCAAATTATTGACCGCCAACACAGCGCAAAACGCACCCGCAATAACCTTGACATACCCATGGTTCAAAATCCACTCCAACAGATAGATCCCCATGCCGAAACTGATGGCCTGCTTGCCCAGATTCATGGCAATCAACATTTCGGCCGTATTCGCCGTCATGGAATCGACCGCATAAGCCAAGACAAACGAAAAGTAAAAATACGAGACAAAATCCGTCATTGCCACGCCGGCGAAATAGCCAATCCAGTGCAGATTCCTTTCTGCGGTGAAGCCATAGAGGATCAGGCCCGCGGGGGCGACGAGGCAGACTGGAAGCAAGACCCAAAGCCGCATTTCGGCTTCGCGGATGTGGTTGTTGCGGGTTGTCAGGTAAGCTGCTATGCGGTCGGAGGAGGAGGCAAAAGGGACGGCGAGGGCGTAGCCGATGATGTTTGCCAGGGCTATGAGGCCTGAATTGTTTGGGTTCCAGGAATAGGGGGGTTGGACGATTTTGATGGGGAAGGTGTAGTTGAATGTTAGGGCGCCGAGACCGATGTAGATGCCTTTTTTCGTTGGGTCAGTATATTCCTGCGTTTTTCGATTGTTTTGAGCGTAGATGGTGAGGGAGTTGTACATACCGAAACTTGTTACCACCCACATGACACTAGGCACCAGGAAATAGCTGAAACTGCGCACCATGGTCATGAAAAACTCTGCTTCATGATCAATAGCACTCCAGGGTTTCAGAGTCTGCACGAAAGATTTGCGAGGCGGTGCTAGAGTAATCACTTCGACGTGCTCGGTGTGTCCTTTTTCGTTGTCGGAGATGGCGTCTGCGGTGGAGACGACGACGCGTTTGTAGGCTGTCTCTTCGACAAAGATGAAAGCCATGATGAGCAATGCGCAGGCGAATGCAAATTCGACGTAAAAGTACAATCTGTGAAACATGTTAGGAAGAGAAAAGGATAGGGGAAGTGAGAGAACTTGCCTCCAAGAGTATCCTGCTGCAAGCATGTAACCAGCATACAGGGGACCTGTGCTTCCCCAGCAGAGGCAGACAGTGTAGTAACCTAATCTCTTTCCTCGCTCGTGCAGGAAGAAAATGTCGTTGACGAGTTGGACGGGCAAGGCTTCACAAACTCCAGAGCCGAAAGCGTGGATGATACGAGCGGCCATGAGGCCTCCGTAGGAAGTGGCTTGCGATGCACCGAGGAGGCCAAAGACAAACTGTTGACATCAATATATGTTGATTGTATCGATTAGTTTTTGAGGCTTACCATGAGCAGAGAAAACAACATGACAGGTCGACGGCCAAATTTGAGATATGCAGGTACGAGTAGTAGAGACCCTCGAAACGCTATCAGTATGACCAAAAACACACATTCCACATCAAAATTCTTACCAAAACCAAAGACTAGATTAGGGTATGAGACCAGTCCCGAAGCTTCGGTGACAGAGATCCCGAACTCTTCGCTGTAGATTTCAAGATAGACAGAAGGTCCCACCAGCGCGCTGTTGCCGAGGAAGGAATAAAGTGACACAATGATAAGGATCATGGTCTTCTTGAATTTTGACCATTGCAGTGGATCGTTTGGGTCATCGCTGGGTACTGGATACAGAGCCTGGCCGTACGCCGTGTCATCACCTTCCAGGGCCTGGAGATTTACCGTCCCAGGTAAATCCTCCTCATGAGCATGACTGACGGACAATAAGTTTTGAATACAAGCAACGAAGGACCATCAAATAGATATACCTGTGAACGAGATGCCTCTCACGAGGATGATGAGAAGGTCCTTCCATTGTTATCAGAGTATTACTTGTATTGTCGTGGAAGCGAAAAGACCGCAGGAACATTCCAAGGCGAGACTCATACATATATCCATCCCGTCTCTTCAGATTTTCCCGGTATCGCTAGGATAGTCCGAATATGCGGAGGTGATGCAGTACGGATGTACATTTGGCTCGTATGCCCCACATGGGGCCATTAAAACTGGGGACCCCGCATCCTAGCCAACCAGCAGCCTCTTCCCGATGCAAGTCGCCTCGCACGTTATTGATCTGATCATCAAGCCTTCCTCTGTAAGTAGGTTGCTTTGACACAGAAGCGGGAAGTCATGCATTCTCAACTGCCGATCGCTGTCAAAGAAAAGCTCCAACTTTCCTCAACCATGTTGGCTCAAAACATTCATACCAACGCCACAGACAATGAACGAAGACTCATCTAGCGCAGAAAGTCCAGACACATCTGCAACAGCCGTGAAATGGTTGCTTTTCTTTTGCACCGAGAGGCCATCGACTCCGGGTCGTGAAGAGTCGTAACTCACCTCCCAGATCTTGACACGCTGGTCTATGCTGCTGGTGGCAACGGTAAGTAGAGTGGGTTCTGGCGAAGCGAGAATTTCAACTCCAGTAACTGCAGCAGTATGTGCGCGTGGAATAGCCAGAGTCTTGACACGTGGTTTGCCTTCTTCTGGGACCCAGGTACAAATGGTGAAGGCGACGGCATTGTCATCCCCTCCGGTGAGCAGCAGACATGTGTATTCGTTGAACCAGTGCAGCTTCATACTATGAACCGTATTTTGGTGGACGTTAGAACGAGATATCCACTTCAGCTCTTTCGGCTCGGCAGCAGGAGTGGATGAGTCCAAGTCGAGGGTATAGAAGGCGATATATCCATCAGTACCAGCAGTGATTACAGAGTGGGTTTTAGTGCTGCGTTCGATGTGGAGGCACTGTGTCAAACAAGATTTCAGGTAATTGCCGGCCATGAGAATCTCCCACTGAGCTTCTTGATGGGGATTGTAGTGGTACACCTGAAAAGGTTAGTAGACTTCCATAGTTCCAACCACGAAAACCTTACCCGCAAAGTAGAGTCCGAGCGAACCATAGTGATTGTGAAAGCAGTATCAGTCTCTCTCACAGAAAAGCCCATGATCCGCAAATCAGGCATAGCGTTCTCTGGAGGGCACACAGATTCACAAAACACACCAAGCCCGACAATCGGCGCGGCCTCGACTTTCCAGACGAAAAACTCCTCAAAACCACCACTACTGTAAAGGCGCTTTCCATCTGCTGACCATTCCAATTGCTGAATGCCGGTGTTGTGTTTTCTCAATGTTTTGAAGCAGCGGAAGTGGGGCAGCTTGACTTGTTTTTGATAAGTGAAAAGCTTGATGTCTGTGTCCTCAGCACCAGTCGCGAAGAGTATCCCGGTACCCATAGGATTGTGGGACGCGACAGCCACAGCCTTGATATCACGACCATGGCCGCCCTTATTCAGACCATGTCTTGTTCGTTGATTCTGTGAAAAGAGGCATAGCTCGGACGCCTTTGTCCAGACAAAACGCCCTCCTTGAAGATTATTCTCAGGTTCGAATTTCCAGCTTCTGTTCGCTCCACCACAATCGATATTCATAATCTCAGACTCTTCAATCACGTCAAAGACGATAAATTGCCTACTGTGAAATCCCCAGATTATAAGATGACCTGTAGCCTCATCGATGCGAAGGCCTTCGATGTTCGTCCCTAGAGGAAGAGATGTCTGATTGATCAGCCGCAAGTTGATGTCCGTTTCTAATCCGGAAAGAGCATGTATGGCATAAGTCCCATCTTTGCCTGTCGAAAATAAATGTCCGTCATGATTGTTGGGACTAGGCCCATCCACCCAGGCAAGATCCGTCACAGAATCAAAGCTGTGAGCTCTAGGTAGAAGATATTGATGAGTCAAGACCTCATTCTGTAGATCCTCTGTCAATCGATATACTGCTACCGAGCCATTTCGAGACCCCAGAACGAGTACTGCTTGCTCTTCTGCCTGGTTAGGATGGATGATCAGGAAGCTGGTAGTGATGAAGCCCTTTGGCAAAGACAATTCTACTGTCGACAAATCATTACTTGTACGAGCATGGCCTCTTGTATCTTCCACACTAAACCTAGTGAACAGAGCCGTCTTTGCCTCGACGTTCGCAATCAAAAGCCCCACCCTCCGATGTGCAGCTTCTGACGAACATGGCAAAGTTTGGGCGAAGAGGGCGGCTGTTTTGCTCGATGACTTCACTAGCTCTTTGATTTCACCACCATCATACAACATGACAGAGCCATCGATACCAGCTAGGAAGGCGACAGACAGATCTGGTAAGCTGGTAACGACTGAGTAGCCACGAAGTTTCTGTTCCTGGCAGATCCAGTTAATCTGAGTCTGACCTTCATCGTCTCGAGTCAGCAAAAGGATGTTGCCAGCGTCTGTGGTGACAATGAGATTGGTCTTGTCAAGGAAAGCGTAGTTTCGCAATTTGTCTTGACGTCGTGATCTGAAGTGTTCAGGGTATGACGAAGCAAGATCTTGTATTGACCACGTCTGAATATGGTCTGACTCATGGCTGAACGGTACGACCTGAGGCTCAATGACCATACTGCCGTCTGCACCTCCACTAGCGATTGTGACCTGTTCCAGGTTGTCTTGGAAGATTGCCCATGACCAAATGTTCTTGCCAGAATGGAGTGTAGAACCCCCGAAGTGAGACAACAAGAATTCGCCCGATCTCGTCTCCTCAAGACCCCAAAATTGATCAGTGGCATCTTCGCCAAATGACACAACGTAGGAAAGAAAGTCTGATTCCTGGGAAGGAATGAACTTCACGCCCCAGATTCTGGATGCGTGACCCCAGGCTTTCGCGATACACACTCCGCCTGATGCGTTTCCTGGTAACATGTCTGCGATATTGACACCGAATCCAGTCTCTCGAGTGGAAGTCAGGTCTGCGGTGGCTTGTGGATCGGTCGCGGTCTCGGGTAAAGACGAAATATCCCAGATGCGGATGGTGCGATCGTCGCTACAACTAGCGAGCAAACGTGACATACCACTGCGATTCTCAGATTCGAAGATGTCAACACCAAAAATCGAACCCTCGTGGCCAAGCAAAACATGATGTAGTGTCGAGGAGGGTGATCTATGTTCTTGCAGCATACAAGACCAGACAATGATGTCGCCAAAGACAGTACCTGAAGCAATGAGGACACGCTGGGTATCGATCCAGTGCAATCGAGCCGAGTAAAGGATACATTTAGAGTTGGAAGTCAGTTCTTTGAGGCTTGAGGTGGAGTCTTCCAAGTCCAGCGAGAGCACAGCATTATGAGCTGTGATCAAGGCAGCCTTTTGGGATGTGCCAGAAACTCGGGCAGACACAGCAATATCGAGAATCCAGTCATTTGCTTCGTAGGTTGAAGCAAGAGTAATCAAGGTAGAGTCATGTTGAGTAAAAAGATAACGAGCGACTAAACGACCACCCCAAATGATGATGCCATCAGAATGAATGACTATGCCGTGTATGGCTTGCGACGCAAAAACGGTGCATGATTCCAGCAAATGGTTGTCGGAACGTCTGTGGACTTTCAAAATTGGACCTTCTCCAGCAAACAAGTAGTCCTCACTCAAGGCCAGTGCAGTCACCGGGACCTGATGCAATTCATGCTGCACATGTCACTGAGTGTTGTCACAGAGAGGCTTGGGAGAAGACCCACCTTGGTCATCTGCAAGTCAGAATGAGATGATAACAAGCAAAGATTGTTAGAGGATAGATTCCACATGAAAGTGCTTCCTCGTTGGCAGATGCAAGAGAGAAAATGCCAAGACTCGAGAGCATCGGCGTTTTGTGCAGCAAAGTCCGAGCGAGAAGCAAATTCTTGGACGCGATCCAAAGAATATTTCTACTTTTTTTTGTAACCCGGTCCTGTCGCCCAAAAGTCATGTCGATCTAGAGAAGAGTGTTGCTGCAAAATCTCTTCTAGTTGTACCATGGATATTCACCGATCTCGATTTGTGGCGTACCCGTCATCGGCCATTAATGCTCTTTCATTTTCACGATCAAGCGACAAAAACCTCACAGATCCGAGGCCTGCGTTGAAACTCGCCCTCGGCCGCGCAAATGGAGACATAGAGATCTGGAGCGCAGACAAAGGAGATTGGGTTCAAGAGACGGTCTTTCCTGGAGGCTCAAAGAGAAGCGTTGACGCTTTGGCATGGATTCAAGAGCCGGACGACACAGACTATGATGGTCACACAATCCTTGGTCAACTGCGCTTGTTCAGCATTGGCTCGACGGCTGCTGTGACAGAGTGGGACCTGACGACTGGAAAGGAACTGCGCTCGTCGACTGGCAACTTCAGCGAGGTGTGGTGTTTCGCCGCCCAACCTCGCTGGCGTCCTTCCAAGGCCTCGCGTGACGACGAGTTCCGTGGACAAAATCTGGTCGCTGGAACGGGTGATGGTTCGTTGGCCGTTCTCTCGACCGAAGACAACGACCTCGTTTTCAAGCGATTCTTGGCTCGTGGCGGAAACCGCAAGACACGATGCATGAGCGTGGCATGGAAGGACAGAGACACCGTCGTCGCTGGCTTCACCGACAGCACCATCCGCATCTACGACGCAAGAAACGGTTCTCTTTTGCGCAATCTCAGTCTGGGTGCGGGTGTCCCTGGCGCGCCTCGCGACACTTTGGTGTGGAAGGTCAGATGTCTGCCCAACGGCGACATTGTTTCGGGCGACTCGAACGGCCAGCTCAAATTCTGGGATGGAAGAACATATACCCTGTCGCAGAGCGTGAATGGCCACGACTCGGACTGCCTTGACCTCGTGAGCAGCACCGATGGTACTACAGTCTTTTCTGGTGGCATGGATGGTCGCATCGCAGTCTACAAGCTGGGCGGCAAAGACGGCGACAAGAGAAGGTGGGCAAAGACCAGCCACCGTCGCATGCACGAGGGTGATATCAAGGCCATGGCTGTCTACGACTCCAAGCACATGAGTGTCGTTCTCTCGGGAGGTAAAACCAGGTCTTTGTTTGAGTCTGTTGAACTATGCTAACTCAGTTCAGGTCTCGACACGACCCCCTTTGTCATTCCCCTTCGCAACTTCAACAAGGAGAACCACCGCAGACTCCCTGGACTGCCGCAGAACCCCGTCCTTGTTTCCTGCCCGCAAAAGCGCATGCTCGTCAGCTGGGCCGAGAGCGAAATCAGCATCTGGCGCATGTACAAGCAAAGTCCCGAACGTATTCCCGTTGCCGAAGACACAAGAAAACTCCTCACACGCATTCAACTCGACTCGACCGAAGCCATTACCTCTGTCGCCATCTCTCCTGACGCCTCCCTGCTCGCCGTTTCTACCGTCGCTTCCCTCAAGCTGTTCCACCTTTCTCCTATCGAAGATGATCGTGACGACCGTCTACGAGTACGCAAGATCGCCGCACCTGAACCCATCGCTGAGAGCGGTGCCCGCCTTATTACATTCTCGCCTGATGGTCGCTGGTTGGCAGCAGTAACTCCGCAGAGCGAAGTTTGCCTGGCAAGGATTGAAGACGATTCGGACAAGCCTACTTTCCTAGACGCAAACGTTGAACTGGAACGTCAAAGCCGCAAAGTCACCATCCAGACTGGTCTCAAGAAGTACGAGCGCACCATCAACAGACTAGCTTTCTCCCCCGACAGCGCTGTTCTGGTAGCAAGCGATCTTTCTGGCTACCTGGACAGCTGGGTGCTCGAGGGACATTACGACTCAACAGCTCCTGCCATGGATACCACCGCAAATTCCTCGTCAGGCTCGGATCGAGGATCTGGATCTGATGATGACAGCGATAGCGACGATGAAGATGAGACCACCGTCTTCTACGGTCAACATTGGACAGACAACCCATCCGGCAACTTGTTGCCAAAGCTCGATTCCGCGCCTCTTGTTCTCTCGTTCCAGCCACTCACAGCAAGCCAGAAAGAAGAGCCTGCCGCGAATGGCAACCCAGGAGTCCACCCCACTCGTAATAATCCCCACCCTCACTCACACGCTCTCCCAAACACCAAATCGCCATTGTTCGTTGTCACTTCGCACCACCAAGTATATACATTTGATGTCATGACCGGACGCTTGACCGACTGGTCACGCAGGAACCCTACGAGTGTTCTTCCTGCAGAATTCCAGACCATCAAGGATCGTGTCATGGGCATTGTATGGGACGTCAACGACGCTCGCGCTCGAGCTTGGCTGTATGGTGCTAACTGGGTGGGCATGCTGGACCTATCGCAAAACTATGAGCCGTCTAGTGTGTTGGATGAAGCATTAGAAGACGGTGAGGACGACATCTCCGCTCAACATACACCAAGCAAGAAGCGCAAGCGTCGCGAGAGCAACAAATGGGGCAAGCTTGCTGAGCAGCGCAAGAAGGCCAAAGGTATGGGCGGTGCTGGTGACAAGGCAGCAAGTGGAGAGACAAAGGGTATTACCGACGAGATCCGCCGTATTGAAGACGGCAAGGCCATCGAGTTGATAAATGGTACCTCTCACGAGCAAGATTTGGACGACGAAGAGGCAGTCGAAGATACAGTTGGTGCTCTTCGTCGCGGAAACGACGACACAGATGCAGATGCAAATGCAAGTGCAGGCGCAAATGGTGCTTTGGCCGTTACATCTGCAGGTCGAAGAAAGTGGTGGTGCACATACCGATACAGACCTATATTAGGCATGGTGGCTATGGGCGAAAAGACATCAGAAACAGATGAAGAACAACCCGAGGCCGTGTTGGTGGAGCGCCCGCTCTGGGACCTGCCACAATTACAAGAGCTGGGCAAATAAATCATCCACGGATAAACAAAAAAGCATTATTCTATTTCTTCTTCAGATCTCTGTTTGAACAGGATCCTCTCCTTTCTTTTCTTGTCTAATAGCGTACGCAGTCCCTTACTCTTTGCGCTTGTAACTTCGTCTCGCTATAATTGCACCAATTTCTGATCAAGCCTTGTTTTCGGGTCGCAAGCTCGTGGTCTAGAATCGTGATCATGTACACCCTTTCAGAGACCTGCCGCACGTTGTCTTCAACTTCACGTTTCACAAGCTCCCACGTGCCATGGTCGAGCACAGGTCGCGCTATCTGCTGCGTGTGACCGCCGGCGGATGAGTGCCTCCTTCAGGCCCCTGCAGTAAAACGGTCATCTCCATACGAGGGGTATCTGTATGGGGTATCTGAACGTGAACTGCGAGAAATGTACACCGCCATACAACACTTGGCTTGCAGTCGTTTCATGGCGCGGGAGTGTCAGCCCTTGTCAGCCGAGAGAAAACATCACGCCGATCACAAGAGACGATTTTTTGGCGCCCAGATAGGGGTTTTCTTGGACGTGCATCACGCTCCATACTGCCAGCTAGTGGCAACCCCCTCAGCGAGGTCTGCAGCAAGTACATCAAACGGAGCGTTTCGTAGACGTGTATAGCGCGTTCAAGATGTCGCCATCAATGTCAGGCGATGTAGAAAAGATGGCAGCGAAATCTAGACCCAAGGATTGCCAAGCAGAAACATCGTCCAGGGTCCAAGCCTCTGCGCAATCTACAAAAAGCCGCAAGCCCCCACACAATTGGGGTGTGTGAACGAGTCAGTGTCATTCCTGGATCTATACATTTGGCCTGCGAGGTCGCAACACCGACTCCTCGACTGTTCCCTGCGGACCTCGAGGAAGACTTGGGGAATTTGTACGCCTTTGAGATCTGCTGCAGGCGGTCGTAGCTCAGATTTGTCCCGTGTCGCGAACTCAACAACATTGCTTTCTTTATTTCTTATTGACGGACAACATCCATCATGGCTTCGACGGTCACAGCTTTCGTGACGACTACGGTCACCAGGGCGGCCTCAATGTCTGCCTCGGCGTCTTCGACCGCCAGAGCCAAAGCCCAAGGTGGTATCATTGAAGGCGAAAACCCTACACATTATAATCCAAAGGACCCTATCATTACATTCATCATCCAGGTATGTAATTCGTCGTGCCGGAGTCGTTGCGTTCCAGTATTCAGTCATTGACTTCGGGATCAGGCGGGCGTCATTATCTTGTTCTGTCGGTTACTGCATTGGCCTCTATCAAAGATCCGACAACCGCGTGTCATTGCAGAGGTCATTGGTGGAGTGCTGCTCGGTCCTTCAGTCATGGGTAGAATCCCTGGCTTTACCGCTACGATATTCCCAGCAGCTGCACAGCCTAATCTTGCCCTGGTAGCCAATATCGGACTGGTACTGTTTCTGTTCATCGTCGGCCTCGAAGTCGATCTACGATATCTCGCTAGCAATTGGAAGATTGCATTGAGTGTTGGCCTAGCTGGCATGGCGCTTCCGTTCGGTCTCGGATGTGGTATTGCCTATGGCTTGTATCACCAATTCAAGAATGAGGATGGTACAGAGCCAGTTGCATTTGGCACTTTTGTGCTATTCGTGGGTGTTGCCATGGCCATCACAGCATTCCCTGTTCTTTGCCGTATCCTCACCGAGTTGAAGCTTCTCTCCACTTCGGTTGGTGTCATTGTCCTCTCGGCAGGAGCTGGCAATGATGTGGTTGGATGGATCCTGCTCGCTCTCTGTGTGGCTTTGGTTAATTCTGGAAGCGGCATCAGCGCCCTCTGGGTCTTGCTAACAGCCCTTGGATATACGCTGTTCCTTTTCTTCGCCGTCAAGCCAGGCTTCACGTGGATTCTTCGTCGTACGCGCACCTTTGAAAATGGACCATCCCAGGGAATCATTGTTCTGACCCTTCTTATCGCGCTCTCATCATCCTTCTTCACTGGAGTCATCGGTATCCATCCCATCTTTGGTGCTTTCATGGCTGGTTTGATCTGCCCTCACGAAGGGGGATTTGCCATCAAGGTTACTGAGAAAATTGAAGATCTCATCAGTGCTTTGTTCCTACCACTTTACTTCGCCCTCTCTGGTCTCTCCACCAATCTTGGTCTGTTGGATAATGCCATCACCTGGGGATATGTCATTGGTGTTTTGTCCGTCGCTTTCGTTGGTAAATTCGTCGGAGCTTCATTAGCTGCTCGCGCCAACGGAGTTGTCTGGAGAGAGAGCTTTACCATTGGTGCTCTGATGAGTTGCAAGGGTCTCGTTGAGTTGATTGTTCTCAACATTGGTTTACAAGCCAAGATTTTGTCGCAAAGAACATTCACCATATTTGTGGTCATGGCTTTGGTTACCACATTCCTTACTACACCTTTGACGGTGGCACTATATCCACCTTGGTATCAAAAGAAGCTGGAAGCATGGAAGAAAGGTCTCATCGACTGGGACACCGGCCGTCCTATCAGCTCTGGTGATGATACTTCATCCATCGTTGCGGCAAAGCTGGAGACTAGCAAGATCAAAACTCTTCTGGTACATCTGAGACTGGATAACATGCCTACGATGATGACCTTTGTTTCGCTCTTGGCCGCACCTGTCAAGTCTGGAGATGCCGCTGCAAGGCAGCATCCCATGCTGGCCAGTAAAAGCGAAAGCGTCGACGAGTCTTCTGTCAAACCGAGACGGCCTCTCGAGGTCCATGGCGTCAGAATGATTGAGCTTACCGACAGAGATTCTTCCGTGATGCAAGTTTCCGATGTCGAAGAGTTTCACTGGACCGATCCGATCATCAACACATTCCGCAACTTTGGTAGACTGCACAACCTCACAGTCTCTGGAGAAGTCGCTATCGCGCCAGAGTCATCATTTGCAGACATTATCACCTCGAAAGCATCAAATGAGGACTCTGACTTGCTCGTTCTCCCATGGAGTGAAAGCGGAAGTATGAACGAACAACAATCATACAACAAAGTGCCAGCAACACCTAGACGTCTCGAAGACACAAGCTACGTCAGTTTCGTGGCAGATGCTCTCAAGTCAGCGCAAAGTAACACGGCAGTGTTTGTCAACCGCGGCTTCGGCGGCAGCGCAGTGACACGTCGTCCAACTCTGTCTCGACAAGCGAGCAAGATAAGTTTGTCGAACGATCGCGGACCTGCATCCTCACCCATCATGGACAAGTCTCACCACATTTTCATGCCCTACTTTGGTGGTGCCGACGGCCGAGCTGCGTTGCGACTCGTGTTGCAATTGGCAGAGAACCCTGATGTAACGGCTACAATCGTGTTTTTCGACAAACTTGATGAAAACGGCTCAGCGAAGATTCAAGAGACGAAATCTCACGGCTCACCCGAAGAAATCACACGCGAGGGTTCGTCAAGCTCGCAAGTTGGTAAATTGGGTGCTGTCACACAAGTCGAAGATAGCGATGAGACTTTCTTCTCCATGATCCAAAAATCGTTGCCGGCCGAGTTGTCTTCAAGAGTGATTATGGAGTCAATTTCGTCTCACTCGCCCCTGGAAGAAGCAATCTCAAGAGCACAGGTAGAAGTCGCGCAGAACCCGAAGAATGCAGGCGACTTGATTGTTGTCGGCCGAAAAGATTTGTCCAACGAATCTGGCAAGGCATGTTTGGGTGTTGTTGCTCAGCGATTCATCGACAGTGGTATGAGGGCCAGCATCTTGGTTATGCAGGCTCGCCCGTCTCACGCGCCTACCGAAATACCCTGAATATGATATTGCTGGAAAGAAAATCTGACTTTTTTGATGAATGTGGTACGCACGTAGCGGGAACATTTGGTGGTTGCAGTGAAATCTGTCGGTAGGATACACCGCACGGGATGGCATGATGGGTTTACGAATATATGATAGGCTATATTGGAGTAAAGGTGTCGATGAAGATGTGGCATTTCGGCTTAATATGAAGTTTTTTTTTTGGCTGTTCTGTCTTTATCCTGGCTTTCTACCATGGAATGACTTTTTTCCCACCTCTCCATCCGTTTTCGAACGTGTCACTCGAAGAAACAGCAGTAAGGACACAGCTCCGGCAACACGATCCAAGAAAAGATACTTTCAGGGTGTACTCATGCAAGCTGCAAGGTCTTCAGGCCCCAGCTGACTGGCCCCGGCAGCCATGGCAAAAGTCATCTGCTTTGTGTGTTCTGATCAGTCGCACGCACACACACCGCTTTTCACATGCAACAAAGACACCAGCTCTCATTTACCGCTTTGGGTAAACAGACAAGACGGTGAGACCTAAGGGTTTTGGCAAAGATGCAGAGGAAGATGGGAGGCGGGTTTGAAACACGGTCCTTCTGATCGACTGCAGGAGACCTTAGGCAGAAGGCAGGTCGCATGCGAGATGCATCATGATTGCGCGCATGTGCCTTTTTTTTTCGCAAGGATTCCGCATTTGAGGTTGAAAGTTTGTACCTGAAAGTTTGTCTCTTGAACAAAACGATAAAATTGTCAAGATGGGACTTTTTCCAACGCTGATGCCATGCATTTGCTGTAGGACAAAGCTTGAGTGCCGAGGAGGGCTGCGGTCATGAGAAGGATCGTATTGAAGCTGTCAGACAGGAGGATCAAGCACCCGTGTGGACAAAGAGTCAAGCATATCATCACCTTGTGACAACTGCCATGTCTTTCTTCTTTTTGTTGTAGTTTAGGTTGACGCTAGAAGCGTCACATGGCCGCAATTTCCTGAAACGACATTTAAACGTGGAGAAGAGGAAAAGAGGCATGTTGTTTCGTCATACGCATACAACTCATTCTCACGCTCCTTCCTTTATCATCCTTCACCCTACGACATTTACCTAACACATGGGGTCAACTTGAACATTCCATCAATCATCTCGGACCCTTCGATGGCTCCCACACTCACATGGACTTTCTCCATGACTCACTAGTTTTACCTGGCTCGTCGGCAGCACTTTCAACCCAGTCCTCGGATGTCACGGTGAGCAATGCCTCCCGCACCACAAGATTCGATGCCAAAAGTGCGCGCATATCTCCCTCGTTGATTCGAGCCCTACGGGACCCTTACCACTTGATCGGCGCAACCCCTGTGGAGTCCGGCGGTCAGAGACAAAGGACCGAAGACCCGCATCTGGACGACTGCGAATGGCGGCGACAAGTCCTGAACCTCAAAATTTCACAGGTGAGCCTCTGTTACTTCGTCATTCGAGAAGAACCCAGACTGACGTGTTTTGTCTAGGCAAAATGCTACACGGACTGGCTCTCGGCAGCCTCGGAACTCGACACGCTCGAAGGCAGAGACGCCTGGAAAGAGCAAGAGCAATGCGATGAATACGATACTGCTTTGCTCAAAGCGCGATTGCAAGAGCTGGAGGAGGCACGTATCAGCTGCGATGCAAAGCGCATGCTGTTTCTGGCCCGCACTTCCTTGACCAGAGACCTTGGAGGTATGGGTGATCTACGGTTGTACAAGCATTGCAGAGTGGGCACCAAGTCGCTCATCGAACGCTACATCTCAGCCGCTTTGGAAATGCTCGAAACCATTGTCGACATGTGCTCCCCTACGAGCAAGAAAGATGCAGGACTGGACATGAGGCACGTGTACGAGCAGCTATTGAGCGCAAGACAAGCGTTCGGAAGAAGTGCCTTACTACTCTCGGGTGGTGGCACGCTCGGAATGAACCATATAGGTGTGCTCAAGACGCTTTTCGAGGCTCAATTGCTGCCTCGCATCATCTCGGGTGCATCTGCAGGCTCCATTGTTGCTGCCGTGCTCTGCACAAAGACCGACGATGAGATCCCTCAAGTACTACGCGACTTTTGCTACGGTGACTTGGATGTTTTTGAGAGGGAAGGAGAACCTGAGAATTTCCTGAAAAAGGTTTTTCGCTTCTGCACAAAAGGAGCGCTTTTTGACATTTCC
This sequence comes from Aureobasidium sp. P6, assembly GCA_003992365.1. Taxonomy (NCBI): domain Eukaryota; kingdom Fungi; phylum Ascomycota; class Dothideomycetes; order Dothideales; family Saccotheciaceae; genus Aureobasidium; species Aureobasidium sp. P6. The sequence goes on along the minus strand of RZIQ01000064.1, from coordinate 53,067 downwards.
AACCTGATTCGCGTCATGAAGGACTTGCTCGGAGACATGACCTTCCAAGAAGCCTACAACAGGACAAGGCGTATTCTCAACATTGGTGTCTCTACAGCCAGTTTGTACGAGTTGCCCAGACTTCTCAACTACATTACTGCTCCGAACGTCATGATCTGGTCAGCTGTCGCTACGAGCTGTTCCGTTCCGTTTGTCTTTTCTCCTGCTCAGTTACTGGCAAAAGACCCACGAACTGGCTTGGAGGTACCTTGGGATCAGTCGCCACAACGATGGATAGACGGCTCAGTTGACAATGACTTGCCAATGTCTCGTTTGGCTGAGATGTTCAACGTCAACCATTTCATCGTCTCCCAGGTCAATCCTCATGTCGTGCCTTTTTTGGACCGAGAAGATGAAGTCATTGCGCCCGAATCTCAAGCCTCCAGATTCTCATTGGCTGCCGGACCCAGTTGGTTCCGCACTGTAACCAATCTTGCGAAAGGGGAAGCTCTGCATCGCATGCATGTCCTTGCCGAATTGGGCGTCTTACCAACCACCATGTCCAAGATCCGCTCCGTCTTGAGTCAACGCTACTCTGGCGATATCACGATCCTACCCGAGGTCTCATATACGCAATTCCCTCGCGTGCTCAAAAACCCGACCACAGACTTCATGTCACGCGCCATGCTAAGCGGAGAGAAAGCAACATGGCCAAAGTTGTCGCAAGTCAGAAATCACTGCGCCATCGAGCTGGCTCTTGATGTTGCTGTGCAGAAAGTACGATATGGCCTCGTTTTCTCTCCTAGTCAGATCGACCTGAGATTAAATACCTTTGCGTCGACCGCGGCTCCGAATGAAGGTCAAATCACACGACACGCACGAAGAGCCAGTCATGGCAGCCCTCCTGAAAGCGAACGCCCACATCTGCTTGCTGTCCCACCTACTTTCTCTGTACGCAAACCCAGCGTAGGCCATCCCACACACGCCTCATTCATATTTCGCGCTCCCAAACACCTAGCCAACCACGACGACTTCGCCAGCGGCCAGGAAACCGCCGTCGACTCCGAAGACGCAGACTGGTCCGACTCCTCCCTCGAGTCCTCACCCCGTCAGACACCCAAGTTGTGGCCTCCCGTTTATATCTCACGCTCGCAGCCCGCGACGCCAAACCTGCATTCCAAATCGTACATGTCCAGTTCTCCGGCTTTGGTATTCACGAGAATGGATAAGGAAAGTGGCGATGATGGGCAAATAGTTGCTTCGCCGTCGGAATTCAAGTCTGTGTTTCAGAATGCGAGGCCGTATACGGAGGGCTTGGATGTTTCGGGGACAAGAGGCATGGTGAGGAGGAAGAGGAGTTTGACTACTGGGTTCGGGGGTCTGTGGCCGCCTGGAGTCCGGTGAATTGATTTGGCCCTTTCATTGTGGCAGTCGAGATGGAATTTGATTTGCGTTGACTGGCGTTTTCTGGGTATTGTGGCGGGGGTTTATTCTTGATTTGGTTGTTCGTTTGGGAGGGATAGGGGCATAAGTGGATATAGGAACATTGGCGTAGGGGGCTTTTTCGTGCTGTGAACATGTGCATTTCTTTTTTTTTTCCCCTATAAGCGTAGGGAATTGTCTGCACTCGATATCATTCATGATTACACTTCTTTTTCTTCTTCTTTCTTACCTCACGACCTTTATGATCTAAATGAAGACGGCGACCGAGGGATGTCGGTGAGATTTTGTAGTATACAGATGAGAGAACATGGCTATGAATCAAGAGGCAAAGATGTGCACTGGAGACGATTCATGATGTTGTTTAGAAGGTTAAGATGGATGGAGGAAAAGTGGAAATAAGGCGGACTTTAGGCAAGCAAGGCGAGTCATGGCAGGGCGGCTGATGGGGTCCGGGCGTCGCGCTGCCGACGGGTTTGTTTTGTGTGCTTTTGTAAACACGCCGGAACACACAACGCCGGCCATCGCATCTCGTACTGACCTACAGCATCATTCGACACAGCCATGGTAGCCACACGAGCAATGGCAGCCAAAAAGGCTCCGTCGACCGCCGACGACAAAGAGAACGACCATCAGTTGGCACTGCGCAAGAAGCCCATCCGCCGCGCCACAGCAAAGGCCGCAGCCACTTCGACTGCGAGCACAACAACAGCAAAGCCCACCAGGAGAGCTGCTGCTGCAGTCATCGAGTCGCCTGCTCCGCACGCTTTGCCGCTGTCTCCTAAGAAGGTCACCCAAGTCGCTCGGACACGCACATCCCACAACCAACCAGAGCTTGACAAGGCCGCATCTGCTCCTCCAACACGAAAAGCTGCTCCGAAGCGCCACACTCGTGCGGCTGTTAGTCGTGCAGCAACCGTCACAACACCACCAAAGAAAGTCCCCGTCACCCGACGAAAAGCTGCCCTTCCCGAAGCAGCCAACCCGAGAACTGCCAGGCCAAAGGCATCAGATCCAGAGCCCCAGCCCGAACCACACGCCGAGTCCCAGGTTGAAGCAGAGATTGAAGCAGAAGAAGAACAGCATGCGACACCAAACATCCGAGTCACTCGATCACATCAAGCACGTGATCCAGCCAAGGACGAGCTGGAGGCTGCAAATGACCAAGAACAGGCAGAGGCGGATGATAAAGGCAACGATTCTTCCGACGACGAGATATGCGGACCCAAGACGCCAATGCGCCGGACTGCCACAGCTGCAACCAGTCAGACAGCCTCACGACACGCCGCTCCCTCCACGACTACTCGCAAGCTCCAAACTCCCGCGCGCCGCTTCCTGGTCCACAGAGCCAATCATGCCACTCCCCAAACACAACGCCTCCCGCAAAAGCCTGCCTCCATCTCATCCTCTCCTCGACCCATGACTGTGGCCAGGGGCACAGAAAAGCCTATGGTGTTCCGTCCATTGAAGCAGCAAACTCGCCACCAATCTCCCTTGCCTGCATTGGACTCCCGTCAGTCAGATGCTGATGCCCAAGAGAACGCCCAGAACGAGTCCGAAGTCGACGAGTCAAGCGCTGATGAACTCGACAACGTTCATGACGGTGACATCACTGTTATACCCACTCCAGCCCGCTCAGTCCGTTTCGAAGGGACCTTGTCAGATTCGGACGACGAACTTGCACGAAGCAACCAGCCGTCCGACCAAGATGAGGAGACTGAAGAGGACACAATCGAAGAAGAAGATAACACCAAGGAGCCCGACTATGTTTTTGTTCAAGAAGACGACCATGATTACGTCTCCGATGACTCGGCCAGCGTCATCGAAGGCAGTGACATTGATGATAGCATCTTAGCCGAGCCGCAATTTTCGGCTGACTTCACTACCTCCGTACCATCTTCGCCAGCCACCGTCGATGCTGAACCCCCGCAAACTGCTCTCGACGATTCGGAGCTACTTTCTTCCCCTGTTCCCTCCACCCCCGGGTCTGTTGTTCAACGTGATCTTGAAGACGACAGCTCCCCTACCCAAGAGATCGCATCGACGCCCAACTTCTCACTCGAGGATCGAGAACTGCTTTCTCTGATTGAGCAAGATGACGAGAAAACCCCCAATGCCAAATTTCGCGTTTCATTCTCTACCGCCACAGCAAAGATGCTGCAGACTCCACGCATGCAATTTGCTCTCGGTGGTGTTGACCCTGTGAATGTTGATAAAAGCCCTTCTGTCACAACGGAGAAGCATGATGAAACCTTGGATGACCAGACCTTGACCATCAATCCCTCCCTCTTGGAAGTTGACGAATTCGGAGTCAAGCTGGCCACTAATCTCGAGAATGCCGCTTTGATCCCTACTCCTTACCTTGCAACACCGACTGCTCGCCAACGTATAAGCATGGGTGTTCCCAAGGAGCGCATGAGTCTACTTCAAGATGATGTCTTTAATCTTGTTGACTTCGACCACGACTCTCCCGCCAAGGCAAGCGATGGAAATGCTACATTGGCCGACAAGAACATCTGCGAGCCCACGAAGATGTCCACACCGGGAGACAACACTCGCCGTCAATCCTACCATGTCAGGGATGTTTCAACGCCTCACAATATGACAACCAACGAACGTCAAACTTCGACGGTGATGCCCGATTCTGCAAGCTACACGAGGTCTACTTTTGCATTTGACTCACGTCGCAAATCTCTGCCCGCTGCTTCTTTCCACACTCCTGTAAATTCTGACTCCCGACCTCGCACTGCCGAGACTACCATCAAGCCTTCGACAAGCGACTCTTTTGCTAAGCTTTGGGTTGGTGGACAAAGAAGGCCATCAGTCCGGAGATCTTTCCACGTAGCCACGGACGCAGCAGAGGCAGAAACCTCCTTGCCTACTTCCCAAGCAAATGCCAGCAAACGCATATCCACGCCCTACCAGCGTTCCGTCTGCACAACACAGACAAATCCTGTGTCCCCTTATGTGCCCTTCTCTGGAGCCAGACCTCGAAGACATACACCCAGCTCTTCTTACAAGGCTAAGACCAATGTGAGAAGTCCTCTGAAGGGATGCACAAAAGTCTTCAGTGGCAGCCGCAGTCCCTTGAAACTTCGTGATGCCAGTCGTAGTCCGATCAAGCGTCTTCGGGAAGCACCTCGTACCCCTATGAAAACTCCTCTGAAAGGACCATGCCTTGCCACACCGGGATACCCGATGACACCGCATCCTCTACAGCCATTGAAATCAGTTACAGCTCTGGTGGAGGTGTTTACCCTCGATGGCTCGTCTGCGTCAGGTCCCTTCACGGCCTTGCTACAAGGTTTAGGCGCCCGAACGACAAAGACCTGGTCTGATCGCGTCACTCATGTCATCTTCAAAGACGGCTCACCAACTACATTGCAAAAAGTGCGTCTGAACAACAAGGATCCTAACGGCAAGAAGATCTTTTGCGTCAACTCACGTTGGGTCACGGATTGCGAACGCAATGGCACTCGCATGGACGAACAAGCAGACATCTACGCCGTAGATGTCGACGAAGTACCCCGTGGTGGCTGCCGCAGGAGAAAGTCCATGGAACCCGCCGCATTGAGAAATGTAGACGGTAACGTCGTCCACAGCAACAACAGCAGCGCCAACAGCAGTGCAAGCAGAAAGAGCATCAGCTCCCGTCAAAGCCTTGTCGGTGGTCGCCAAAGCATCGGTCTTTGTCGTGCCAACAGGAGTCTTGCTCGTGTATCTCTGGCATCGAGTTTCTGGGGTGATGATTCGCCCGTCAAGAAGACGCCTGGACGTAACAAGGACAATGTTTCTTGGGATGATGATGAGGAGATGGCGGATGCGTTTTTTGATGAGCCAACTGCCAAGTTTGAAATATCTTTATGATTATGATGGGGAATGGGTCGAGGGCGTTTTTTTTTTCTTTTTCGGTGTTGAGTTTTTTTTTTGCTTTTCCGATACCAAATTTTTTCTGCAGACAAAAGACACATTTTTTTTCCTTCTTTCATTGCCAAAGAAAGCTGCAGGATGATTCTTTTTTTTTTTTTTCCATCTTTCAAAAAGGTCTGCTGCTAAGATGGAATTTTCGATTGATGTGTAAACTTTTTTTTGTCTTTCCTCGTGCGAGGGCAAGGGCAAGGGCAATGCATATCCCAGGACGCACACCTCTAATAGAAAGAGTTCCTTTTTTTTCAACCACCACACCTCTGTCAGAAACCGTCTCTCTTTTTCACAATCACCCGTTAAACAGCAACGCTAGATCTTCCTTTTCTCTGGAACCCAGCGATCAAGAAAGCCAACTCGAGAGCCTGTTTCTCGTTCAATCTCGGATCACAAAAAGTCTCGTAGCGACTGCCCAGATCCTCGTCCTGCAAACCCACGCTGCCTCCCGTACACTCTGTGACATCATCACCGGTCAACTCGAGATGCACACCGCCCAAGACACTACCCAAAGCGCGATGGATCCTCAACGAAGCCTCCAACTCGTTGAAGACGGCGCCGAACGATCTGGTCTTGATGCCCGTCGCGGTGGATCTCGTGTTTCCGTGCATGGGATCGCATTGCCAGACGACTATGTGACCGCTTTGGCTGACGGCTTTGATGTGCGTGGGCAGCAGATCCGACACTTGAGCTTCGCCGTACCGGGTTATCAATGTCACTTTGCCGATTTCTCTGTCCGGGTTTACTATGTCGAGGAGTTGGCAGAGGTCGGTGACCGAGGTTGTGGGACCGACTTTGATGCCGATTGGGTTGATGATGCCGCGGAAGTATTCAATGTGTGCGTGGTCGGGTTGGCGCGTGCGGTCGCCCACCCAGAGGAAATGGGCAGAGGTGTTGTAGTGCCCGCTTTCCTCTTGGTCGTCTTCAGAGTCGCTGCTGGCGTGGCTGTGTGTGGTTTCGGCGCCACCGGCACAAGCGGAGAATTTGTTGGCGGGATGGCGGAGTTGTCTGGTCATTGCGCTTTCGTATTCAAGGAGCAGACCTTCGTGCGACGTGTAGAGGTCGACTGTTTGCAGTTGCCCGGCTGTGTCGGCGCCAATGGTACGCATGAAACGCAAGGATTCGGCGATGGAATCCACGATCTTGTGGTAGCGTGTTGCGAGCTCCGGGTCTGCCACGTGTCCCAGATTCCAATCTAGAGGGTTGTGCAAGTCTGCAACGCCAGAAGCCAGTTGGGCACGCAAGTAATTCAGAGTAGCGGCAGAATGGAAGTAAGCTTCTACCAGGCGACCGGGATCGATTGATCTTTCTTCGGCCGGGAATCCGTTCAAGATGTCACCGCGAAAAGACGGGATTTTGGTGCCATCGGGTGTGGTCTCCATGGGTGAAGAGCGCGGTTTTGCGTATTGGCCTGCCATGCGCGCGATACGAACCACAGGCTTGTTTGCACCGTAAATGAGCACCAACGACATTTGCAAGAGCAGCTTGGTCTTGCTGTCGATGGCACTGGCGTTGCAGTAGGAAAAGAGTTCGGCGCAATCGCCGCCTTGGAGTAGGAACGACTTTCCGAGCGCTACGTCGCGGAGAGAGGCGCGCAGTTTCCAGATCTCATGAGCGGTGACGAGAGGTGGTAGGTTGGTGAGTTTTGTCACGGCTTTTGTGACGGCGAGTTGGTCATCGTAGACGACTTCTTGCTTGATGGGCTTTGAGCGCCAGGCTAAGAATATATTAGCCAGGAGACAGGTAGTCTTGCAAGTCTGACTAACATGTTGGTGTCCAATCGTTGGTGGCTGCCATTTTTGTATTCACAATTCTCCTCAAGATCTGTTGAGGTGGTGTCGTCAGTATAGTCGACGGCTGAAGATCTTGTACATGTATGTGTTCGTTGAACTTTCTCAAGTTCCGAGAAGTATGACTGGTATCGAAATGCAGGGGTATGGTGTAAGACGCCTCTTGTTTGATGTAGACGAAAACGCGTGACAATAAATCTTTTTGACGTACGAAGAAAAAGAATTTTGGAAACACAATGCACGTCTCGACACACGGATTGCTGAGAAGACAGACTGACAAAACTCACCTTTGCTATACCTGGAGTGAATCGAAAACAAAGAGTCGAATAGTTGGTCAAGAAAAACAAAACGTATCCAATCTGTGACTCAATAGGCGCTGCACAACACAAAAGGGCGTGTCGTTTCAAAAATTAATCCTCGTCCGGCTCCGTCTCTAAACTCCGACATTCCGAAGCAGACTGCCAAGACCCCTTCTACGTCACTCCCCGAGGCACAAAACACCTTGGTGAACACCAGACCACAAATCTCAGATACACCATACCGTCAACATCTACTAAATCGTCAAGAGCGATACCCAAAAAAATGGCAGAGCCTCAACCATCCCAAATCAAAGAAGGAGACCAAGCGCCCTCTGCAGTCCCAGGAAGCAACAAACCCGAAGCCGCAGCTCTAAACTTCCTCGACAAACAAACGGATAACACCCAATCCACCAATCCCACCAATGCAGCTGCTTTGAATTCTGCAATGAAGACTCTCAACATCTCAAAAGACGCAAAAGCAGATGTCAAGAATGTCAAAATTGATGCTGGGGATGTTGTGTTATTGGTGAGTTTTTTTGTTGCTGCAGTTTGGGAAGAATTGAAGGAATATGCTGATGTCAGGAAAAGGTTGACAATCTGGATGTTTCAAAGGCTGAGGCTACAGAGTTGCTCAAGGCTCATGATGCTGATGTTGTCAAGGCGATGCGTGCGTGGATTGCTGCGGGATGATGGTGTCACACTTATATCTCTGTTTGCTTCTTGGAAAAACAAGACATCTCGGCGACGGCAATTTATATGATGATACTGAATGATTGACCGTTGACATTTGGATGCGAACAGCAGATCAAGATGGACTGTCATAGTGGCTTTGTTGGTGGAAGCTCACGCTCATGTCACCTTTTCTGCCTGGCTAGTCACTAGTATGAGATCCAACTGCAGATCTTGAACCCCAACCTCGTAACGCAACGATGAATTTAATAGTAGCTGATTAAGCCTTTTCATGAAGATATACATCATGACTGTCTAAGACCGGACATGAAGTGACCAACAACGTCAATGATCAAGTCTTTTTCCGTTCCTGTCACTGCTATCACTTACGATAAGATTGTTGATGACTATACGTCAGCCAAAACATGGCCATGGTGGTGTGGTGTAGCTGGTAGCATCTCCAAGTTGTCCTTTGCACACGTGAACTTCCTCGGGAATGAGTCAATATCCCATACTGTGTCCTTGCAGGGAGAATTAGGAAGGTTGTAGGTTCACTCCGCTGCACTTGATCTTAGTGCCTTGTTTGTATGTGATTCCGGTCATACATAAGCAGGACAAGCAGGACACTCTTTTTAGTCGCTCGATTGAGCGAATGAATGACAGATGGTTTTTGGTAACTTTGTAACTTGGTGGTTTGGATTGTTGTCTAGTACTAGTACTCTTAGTTGCCTATAGTTGGCTAAATTGTCTTTTAGGTCTTGATGGGGCTACTGCACATGCTAATATGGATACGGAATGGCACCAACCTTTGATACATTAGATATGATGTAACGCACCTGATATATTACTACAGATACTAATGCTGCGCTCATGCCTCTTCCAAACCATCTTGATCGTCGCCCACACGGAACTTCTTGCGACCACCACTCGTGAACTTCTGAAGGGCGACCTTGTTGAGCTGAGAACCTGCTTTCTTGGCCATGGCTTCGATTTCAGCTTCGGCGTCCTCAGCACCTTCGGCGGCGAAGTCGAGAACAAGTCGGCGGCCAAGCAAGTGAGTATCGCGAAGAGCATCCATTGCGTTCTCTGCTTCCTTTGGTGTGGTGAAGTCGGCAAAAGCGAAACCACGAGCTCCCTTGTCAAACTTCTTTGGCACGCGGACGGAGCGGAGTTGTCCGTATGCGGCAAAGAGAGAACGCACATCCTTCTTGGTCGCTTCGAATGGCAAGTTCTTGATGATGATCTTGGTTCCTCTGGCAGCGAGCTTCTTGGCCTTGTCCTCCTTGCGGCGTTCTTCGGCAGCATCTGCGGCCTTGTGCGAGGCACGGAGCTGCAGCTTGTGGCCATCGAGATTGTAGCCATCCATCGCGGTTATGGCAGCTGCTGCTTGTTGTTTGCTTGCAAATTCCAAGAAACCGAAGCCCATACTGAGCACTTGACCAGGCTTCTTAGGATCTGTCTTCGTCTTGACTCTCGCAGTCAAGAAGCCAGACAATGGTCGGAAGATGTCCGTTAGGCGATCTGTCGTGGTGCTGAAGTTGAGGTTTCGTACGAAGAGAGTGCTGGTCGTGCCGGCGGGTGCTTCTGTGCCAGTTTCCTGCAGCAGCTCGCGTGCAGAGGCCTTAGCCTCCAAACCGGCTTGGGTGGTCTCTCTGTCAGTGCTATCGGTCAAGGGTGCTGTTGCCTGGAACAGATCCTTCGGTGCCTTCTCGAGGAAAAGTACCGAAGTGTGAATCTTGCGATAGGCTAGCGAGGCGAAGGCAGCGCGAGCTTCAGGAGCGTGTGCAAATTCGACAATGGCAATAGTGCCCGATGGAGGCATCAGGAATCTTTTGACCTTGCCGTGCTGTTCAAACATCTCCTTCAACTCACTTGCTTTGGTCTCGTAAGGGAAGTTCTTCACTAGGATTGTAGTGTCACCACGCTCACGCTTTTTGAATGCATCCATGTCAACACCATTCTCTTTGAAGTAAGATTTTGTTTCCTGGATGACATGAGTTTCGGCGTGCGCCTGCTTGACAGCAGCATCTGATGAAGTGGGATCGAGCAACTCGGACTTTGAAACACCAAGACGGTCAGCTACTGAGGACATGACGGCATCGGCGTTCATGTAGAGCGAATTCCAGTTGAAAGTAGCAGATGCAGCCTCACGTTTGCGCTTGATAGCTTGCTGCTTCTTCAGTGGCAGTTTTGACAGAGCAAAGTCGTCGAGCTTGTCTTCCCGCTTGGCAGCGGCAGGAAGGATGTGAAGCAAGCGGCCTTGGAAGACTTTACCATCCATATCGCGTAATGCTTGCAGAGCACTGTCCCCGTCGGCAAAGTGTAAGTATGCAAAGCCTTTGGTAGAGCCCGTCTTCGGATCTACCGGCACGTGGACCTAAAGCAATAATGCGTTAGCCAGCTGCTTATGAATGATGACTGCAGATGTAAAGATTGTGCAAGCTGGTTGTTTTCAGACTAGAGAGGCATCTACTAAAATACTCTTCCTGAGTTCTCAGCATCTGCACATAGTGCATAAGCTGTCCCTATCAGGTGTTCATCCTTGAACCAGCACACATGATATGTGATAAAGAGGGGGAAAAAAAAAGGATTGCTTACCTCTTCAAGATTGCCAAAGCCGGCAAAGGCTGTTCGTAAATCATCCTCTTGTGTGGCATAGGACAAATTACGTAGGTACAGACGCTGGCTGGCTCGAACTTTCTCCTCGACCTCATCTGTGGGTGTTGCAGGTTCGTCTTGGAAGCCTTCGAACTCTTCTTCCTTCTCTGCGGTTTCAGGTTGAGGTATCGGTTCAGGACTTGGTGATTCGGCGACTGTATGTGAGGGTCGGATTGTGTTGGTAGCCTCCTCTTTCTCATCATCATCCCTAAGTCCTAGGAGTCTGCTTGTCCGTGAGCGCATCCAATCGTCGTCATTCATGGCTGTGTCTTGTGCTATCGTCGGCTCGGTGCCCTCTTCTGGTTGATCTGCATGAGGCAGGTTGGGCTCGTCAACGTCCATAGCTTCTGTAGTGACCGGAACTGGAGGAGGTTGGACAGCCGGAGCTGTACTCTTCTGCTTTTTTGGCACATTCTCATACTCGGAATCACTGTCGGCCTCGGGCACAACGACCTTGTGGTCTATCTCTTGAGTGGCAATATTGACTTCTTCACCTCTGGTACCGCGGAGTTTTGAAGGTGCTTGCATAGCATTCAAGAACTCGTTCAGTTTGGGGTCTTTCTCTTTGGCCTCAGGCTCAGGTGTGGCGCGTTTCCGCTTGAGGTTTGCTACGACGGGCTCGGCGTTCGCGTTGTGCGCAGGCAGCTTGCCCATGACTAATGGATGCTGTGAAGATTGACCTTGCTTCCTCGTAGGAGCCTCACCAATCTGGAAGAAGAAAAGTTAGCAGGCAAATGCGTTATAGTCCGAGGGTAACATACAGGTCTGGCCAGCTCAACGCCGATCTTGGACATGCGGATGAAAGTACGGTTGAAGTACTTGACAGCCTTTTTGGCATCTTCAGGCGTCTTGTAGCCAACATAACCAATTCGGCGCTGAGGAAAGAGCCTGACATCAGTGACTTCATATCTGCCAAAGTGCTTCTTAAAGTCGGCCTCGCTGATAGTCGGGGGCAGACCTCTGACAAAAATACGAGATGACTCTGAGTCCATAGCTGCTGATAGCTATCCCGACAGATAGGGTGGGCAAGAAGAGGTTGTGGGTTGAAGAATGGACGATGTAAAAATAAAAATATAAAAGATTGACGGATTTCTTCAAGGCGCGGCGACTTTGCGGCCGGCGAATCGCTCGGCTCATTGCACTTGCACGTGCCCTCTCTCATCACGACGCGACATTCAATCCCAACATCGCCAATTTATCCCCAATCAACTCTCTCAGGACTCTTTTGAATAGTGAATCGCAAAGAACAATCATCACAATGTCCGACGAGAAGAACACAACAGGTCAGCAGCTCGAGCAGGCCGAGAGGCTCGAGGGTGAGTGAATCCGCCGGACTATCGTGACCAGGGGCAGTTGAGCTGATGCTTTGCTCACAGCTCAAATCAAGTCTGCAGATATGGTATGAACTTTATGGCTGTCTGCTAGCACGCGTTCGTGGCTCATGTAGCTGTGCAGACCGATGACATGCAGCAAGAAGCCATCGAAGTCGGTAAGTCATGGGGATTGTGGAGATAGGTCCAGCTATGCCAAGTAGGACGACAGGAGAGCATCAGGCTAACCAGCATAATCGTTGCAGCACAGGAGGCCATGGAGAAGTTCAACATCGAGAAGGTCAGTAAAACACGAGTCATGAGAATGTCATGGAGAAATGCTGATAGATGAGACAGGACATCGCACATCACATCAAGAAGACGGTTCGCCAATACGACAGACGTTCGTCCTGATGATTTCAGATCTGACTCACTCTCCAGTTTGACGAGCGCAAGGGCGCCACCTGGCACTGCATTGTCGGCAGAAACTTTGGCAGCTTCGTCACTCACGGTTGGATCATCTCGAAGCCTGCTGAAATTCCGAGTGCTGACGATCATATCAGAAACCAAGCATTTCATCTACTTCTACCTCGGCCACTGCGCCATCTTGCTGTTCAAGACGCAATAGAGCTATGTATAGATGAAGTAGAGCATGAGCGGCGTCAAAATACCCATGAGGCCTAGAAGGAGTTGTATGATCGAAAGAGGAGAAGTTCTTCAAGGGACAGTGGTCATGGTCTCTTAGAAAGTATTGAACATGACAGGACCAGATATAGCAGCACAATTTCACGGCATTGATTCATAATAATACAGGAAGGTGATTGTCACATGCAAATTACAAGTCAAAGTCAGCCTCTTGGCAGCGAAAGTTAGCCAAGCTAGGCGATGATCATGTCGAAACATGCAACACAATCAAGACCATCATCTCTCCACCGACCCTGCAATGCACTCATAACAAACCAGTTTTATCCAACATGTCGACGAGTGACGAGATTCTCGAGCAGACGGCGCGAGACGGCACCATCGACATGTAAGTCGCGTCACTCTTGCCCTCCGGCGCGTTCGCTGACACATGACGACAGATCCGAATGGCCGCGAGTCTTGGAAAACATCTTACAGAAACTGCACAATGTACACGCCGCTACCATTCTCACGCCCTCACTTCGACAGCCGCTGACATGTTCCCAAGATTGTACACAACGACTTTCCCATACCAAAGGCCCCACCCCCGCCTGTCCAATTCGTCCCCATACCTCCACCACCCGTCATACTGCCCTCAAACGACAAATCCGCACGCACTGTCAAATCCCCCGAAGCTATTGCGCCATCAGAACAATCTTTGGAAGTCCCAGCCAGCACCGACAAGGAGAATGCAGCTCCACGCCCACCAGTTCCTGCCTTTGCCCGAGTCGCCCAATTGCGCCAGCAATCTCCCTCCTCGCCTCTACCACCAGACCTCTACAATCTCTACCACTACTCCAGATCCACCCTCGAAACAAACTTTGCAACAAATCCTCCTTACACCATTCAACGTCTCGCCGAACTAGTTTTACAACCCAAGAAATACTACCGACACCTACCACCTTTCCTCTGCGCTCTCGACCGCGTCGTTTCGGTCACAAGCTCTGTGAATGAGTTCCCTCTGGCTCACGCCAACATCGACTCTGCCAGTGGCTTCCTCGCGAACGGCGAACCTGGCGAATCACACTCCGAACGCGAAGGATTAGGAAGCGATGAAAGTCTAGGTGGTGCACTCCTCACGCCCATTCCCTGGCTCAAGCGCGAAAATGGCCTTCACGACTTCCGCAGTGAGAGCTCCCAGACAATTGAAGGACCGAATGGCGCTGGAGTCATTGAAACAGTCTCGGTGACCAACGGTGGATCTGCCTCTGAACAAGAAGACGATACAATGAGTCACGAACAACATTTACGCGCAGAAGGTGGTGTCACACAGGGTGAGTTGCTGCGTCAAGAGCAAGAAGCTGGTATTGTGCCCGTGGGCCAAGAGGTCCCTCGCCGTAATTTGATGGCCAGTGGATCTGCCAGCGCGGTCGGAAGAGGCGAGAGCGCATTAGCTCAAGAAGAAGAAGCAGGAGAAAAGCCCGAGGAACATGCTCACGCGCGAGGCCCTGAGCTGATCGGTGCCGAGGACATGGGGCCTCAGGATACAGCCATTGGCGTTACCAGACCACTGAACATGGAGGCTGCAGCCGGAAGAGCAAAGTCGCCAGAAGTCGTGCGTGTTGAGAAACAGCCCGAGAATGATGCTGCCATTACAAACGAGAAGGAGCAAAAAGAGGTTCTTGAGGCTGCGACGGAAGAAAAGAAGGAAGAAACTCAGAACCAGGTCGATGAAGATATGCCCGACGCATAGGATGCTGAAGGTGAAACTCCGGCTGTTGTAGAAGAAGAGGTAGAACGCATGATCATCGACTGTCTTTGGTAGAGACAAGCGAATAAATCCCAAAATATCAACAAATTTTGCGTCTTTTCCGGCTTCAATCTTACTGAGTCGTGATGGTTTACCTCAAGGGTTGTGAAAAGGGAGGTCTTTGGTTTCGGCATGACTAAGTCAGGGTTGCCCTGCTACCCAGCATCTTTTGCAATCGATAACCACGGGTTTCTTCTCTACCAGGTATTTTTAATGATCGAAACTTATGCCAGAGAGACACCGAATCCTGTGGTCTTTATCGACGGTGTATGTCATGCGATTAGTTTGTCGTGTGGTTGTGGGTGTTGCTAAATGTGATTCTGGGATTTGCAATCATGAAGACTGCTGGGTAACCAGTACCAACAACATCCCATTTTTCGAAACAAGCCAAACAATCGTAAACATTTGGGATGCTCTCGTGGAAACACCGAAGCCACTGAACAAATAAAAGTGTACGTGATAGAGAAGAAAAAGTTCGAGTACAAAGCACAATGGTCTGGTAGATTTTCTTCATTTGTCCAAACAGAACTGCTACCCTGCTGTCCTGCCTCAAAGATGGCCCTGACATACCGAAAGCTCCAATAGCATCGTTCAGATACCGGGATCAGCTCTGCCTCAATGCTCGCACAAAAGCAGAAAGTTGCGGGTGAAATACTATCTGGTCAGACCAAAGCAATAAATCACACTTGGATAGCAGTGAGGCTTTGTTGTTTGATTCAGAGTTTTGGGGTACTCGATCAACACCCTAGACATTGCATTCGCACGATGGCGACGTATCGCAGTTGAAGCTTTTGACCCAAAGTCAATAACTCTATCCTCAATCTCTAGTCTGTCCAAATTCAAACTTACCATTCAGGGGTGCCGGCAGTGCAATGGGCATCTTTTCGACATTGATTGCATTGTGCTTTATTACAGCCAGATTGTCTCGTTAAGAAGTGTAGTTTCGGACCGATGTTTGATGGGACGACCAAAGAGGCGGGCGCGGGTGTAGGAGCGGCATTGGTGATGGTTATAGAGAAGGCCAAGAGGAAGGCGAGGAGACCGAGATGCATTGCTGTGTTTGATTCTTGATATCCGCTGGGTATAGCTATGTAAACAGCTGATGGGACAAAAAAAGATTTGTTGATTGTAAAGAGCGAGTAGAAGAAAAGTAATGTTGAGAATCGATGGTTTGCAACTGGCTATTCTCATGATGTTGCCGACTTCACTCTTATAACCAGATCAGCAAGCATCTTCATTCTACGCTGGGAGCACAAGATGTCGCCGTGGGCTCTGGTTCATGATGCCAGTCTCGGAGCCTTGTCACTTGACACTGCTCTGCCATGGTCCAGTCAATGGGAGACTACAGTTGATCCGTGGTTACCGACATTCGCAGGTCGTGGATAAGGCACAGAGAATTAAGACAGATTGTCATGCAACAGGGTCAAAGGCATTCACTCGTTTGTGGTTGCACGATGTGCCTGGACGTGAGATGCCGGTTCTGCGGGAAGATGCCGAGAGGAGACACAAAGGACGATGAACTGTTTGTCCTTGCTTGAAACTGTGATTCGGAGTCAGACATGGCGTTGCCGGATGATCATCCCCGGCATCTCTTGGACACATCGGAGTGATGTGTCAGTAAAGCTTTTGGAGATGCTCGATGCAAAAGGAGGTGAGCTTTGGCGGAGGAAAATGGTGTTGATGATCGAGCAGGGTTTATTGACGCCAAGTCGACGAAGCTGCCTCTTTCCAAGCACTCTCGTTTGCTTGACTTCTTGCATGCAACAACAAATTCGTGGATGCAAGTAGCCTCTGTCAATCCGAGAAAACAATGCTGGAGACAGCGGAATGTATGCATAATAAAAGTCGAGAAATTGACGAGACCGTGGCTCGCGATGCTCCAGATTTGAAGCAAGGACGCGGAACTCGGCAGATGTCCGCCGCAGGGGAATATGAACAGTTCATCTAATTACATCTGATGCTCTATGACTTTCAAGCAGGACGCTGTCGTGTTTTAAAGGCGAGCGGCATCCAAAGGTGATTGACGTCAATGGCAATGACGTTGTTTTTGTTGCAATAACCATTTGGGTCGTTTTCCTTTGCAGGCCTCGCGTCAAGCGTTGATTGATGGTCATGGTGATGGAAGGAGCGACTCTCATCTGGACTTTCACGAGTGGCAGGAAACGCGAGCTCCGAGGGGCTTCAGCTCTTGACTCTCTCAGGCCTGTCCTTTCATCTATCGTATCTCCATTTCAACGTGGCCAGCTCGGCCCAGAGGTCGCATGCCTGTCGAAAGACATGCCATCTGATTGAAGACAACATTCAGTTCTGGGTGGCTACTTCTTGGATTCGACTACTTTTGGACCAAGGCCACATCCGGCCTTTTCGAAACCAAGAGTTTCAGCAACAACGATTATCCAACTAATCTTCCTTCCAGCATAACAGAGTACCTTCAATACACCTAGGCATGGCTTACGTCCTCTCTTTGATGCCCCACAGTCCTCTGGCATCACCTTATGATCAACGAAACTACGGAAGGTCTTGGTCATCGCTGGGTAGCAGTGGCACCGTCCATCGTCGTCGTTCACGACAGTTGTCTGTGGGATCTTTGGCTTCTGCAGCTTCGGGACAAGGTACGTCGTGGCGTTCATCCTCGAACCATGGCACACCCTTCCGATCGCCTTCCTACTCGGACCTTGACAATCGAACATACCCTGCTGCTCTCGGCCATCAAATCATCACGACTGATATATCTCGTCCTCTGAGCGTTCCACCTGCCGTTCCACAACTCGTAGCACTGAGTACACCCCTGCCTTCTCCCGTCGAGTCAGCACCTCTGCTCGGTACGCCAAATCTGAAGACCGAGCAATCTGCCTTGGATCTTGTTGATGAGGAAAGAGGTGAATGGGAAGAAGATCATGCTTTGCTCGAGTCCGAGACTTTCGACACATCTGAACCAAACCTCGAGCCCCAGGTTGGTGACGTTGACATACAATCTTCGTCGTCTCGTCAGCCTTTCTCAAGGTGGATGAGTACATTGAGATCGAAGAAAGCTTCTTACAAAAGCCATTCTCGCCGTTCCAAGCTCGACGCTCTTCTTGCAGACCCGTCAAACCAGTCTGGCAACGCCTCTCCGGAACTCTTTGCCAGCGGCCACCGCAAATCAGATTCTTGGGCTTCTTCATCCGTCAACTTCGTCACCGCTGTCAAATCAGCTACTATGACCGTCGCTAGTGCAAGCATTGCTCCACTGTCGAGGTCAGCCAGCAAGAGATCTGGCCATCTCAGACTGCATCGTGGAAGCAGTGGATTACATGATGGCGAGCATCGTTTCTCGACAGATAGTGGTCGTCCCTCGTTGAGTCTCATCATTGACGATGCCGCCCGCCAGAGAGCAAAGAAACGTCGTGAGAAGATTGAAGAACTGATCAGGACCGAGGAAAGCTATCTTTCTGATCTTAAGGCTTTGAGCAACGTGAGTTCATCGAACAGATAAAACATGTGTGCTTACACTTACATGACTACCACAGGCATACTTTACATTCTTGCCACCGGCTTCACCATTTTCCGTAGTACAAACTCGTAATTCGGCTCGAAGCGTCATTACCAACATGCTTCAGTTGCACACTGAGTTGCTGGAAGAACTTCACCAAGTCGTCCCTTTCTCAGAGCATGATCAGACAAGCGCCGAGAGCTCAACCCCAAAGCGCAAACCACTTCATGTCAGGTGGCACAGCGAAGACTCGATACCTGTCCGAAGACCTCCTGCCGGCACTAGCCACACTGGCTGGTCCAACCGCTACTCGTTGGACTCACACAGAACGCCTAGCCAAGAGCCACTGCCATTCTCGAGCACACCGATCACGGCTGCCGATGTTGGCCGCGTCTTTGCAAAGAATGTCGGTAATCCTACTGCGTTCATATCCGGATGTACTACTGACGTTGTCGACAGATCAAGCGGTTTGCGTTGTATGAAGAATACAGTGCAAGATGTCAGTCAATGCACGATGATATAGACATTACACAGAAAACATCTTTCTCGGTCTGGGATTACGACAGAGCTATCGAGACACTGTCAGCTTCGGTCAATCCGGTCAAAAGTCGAGCAGCAAATTGCAAAAAAGCTCTAAGCATCAAAGACCTGCTCATCAAGGTAGTTCATGCGACACAGTCCGTCTGAGCAAGCAACTGACGAGAGAATAGCCCATTCAGAGAATCACACGCTACGAATTGCTCTTCAAGGACTTATGCAGACTTACGCCTTCTTGCGATGATCCTACCTCGCATGCAGTTCTTGATGATGTTCTCTATCGTCTTGGAGAAGCCTGTCGCAATGTCGACGAGTCAAGGGATAATCCAGACAAGCTTCGACTCATGGAGAATTCCTGGCTTCTCCAAGATCGGCTTTGCTTCTCCGACAAAGTAAGATTATGAGCCTTTCGCGAAATTTTCATGTTGCTGATCCATGTAGCTTCCACGAGAACTTCTGTTCCAGCGCCTGGGACGATTGTCTCTATGTGGCACCTTGTATGTAGCCTACCGCAACAGAACCCAGTTCCATGGATGCTACATGATCTGTGTCTTGTACGAATCATGTCTTTTGCTTGCACTACCAGATCGTTCTTCGTCGAAGTACAAGGTTATCGTCGGCACTTCTCTGGCATCCACAAGCATCGAGGAGAGCGACAACGGCAAAGGTAAATTAGCTCGCGCTATGAACGAACCAAATGTTGACCATGACAGGTCTTCAATGTCACACTGCGCCATTCTCTTGGAAGCTTGTCTTCGAAAGTGGCGGCAAAATGTATGAATTGATTATGGGAGCTTGCTCAGAAGTTGAGGAAAGCGTCTGGAGGGACCGCCTCGCTGGTCGAATCGCTGTCGAGGCACAGCATGTCGCCGAAGGACATGGTGCTCCTATCGACCTTCAATCGCCCCTCACTCGCGAGCTTCGTAGTATCGGAAAAGCTTATGGCAAGGCTAGGGGCTTTGTTCGCCGGCTGTCGGTCCATCGTACAGCTACCTTGGGACCTATGATGGAAAGCAACCAAGTTATCATCATGCACACTTCAGCTCCCAGAGATGATCTCAACAATGTCTCAACCTCTTCTTTGCCAGGACGTTCAAAGTCGCTCCCAAGTGCAAGCGGGGTGCCTATATTGGCGCCTATGAGAGCCGAGCGTATCAAGCTGGAAATTTCGCTATCTGATGTCTGGACAAAGGACTCGATTCCGTATCCAGGCATGGGTTTGAAGCGTACCGAGAACATCTTCAAAGACACAGCCAGTGACTTACTCCGCAAGCTCAGCATGGCCAGTATTGCAAGCAACTTTTCCAGACGCTCGCTGAGTTACACGAACGTGCATCAGAGCAATCAGCCGACGGAGAAGCTCGTCAAAGCTAAGCCAGTACAGCGACCTGAGAGTATCAAGCCCAGACGACCACCTCTTGTCAACTTCCACAACGCACCTGACGCATTTCTACCCGAGGATTTTGAATTGCAGGGACCGGACTCGAAGCGTAGTCGCAGACTCGGATTGCGAACATTGACCATGACCGACCGGCCACGATCGCCGTTCTTCTTCTCAGCAGAGAACAAGGCACCAGAGCTCAAGCGAGCCAAGAGTACGACGCAGGAGCGTGGACCGGCACATGATGAGGTCAAAGCTGAAACGGTGGACGAATCGGGCAGGAAAGACAGCTTGCAACCGGTACAGAGCAATGTCAATGTAGAGGTGACAGGCGAAGTGGTGAAGGACGAGAGGAAGACGTCGGATGCGTTTACGATGAAGAAGAAGAGGCCAAGACTCTTGAGGTACCTGACTAGCAAGTCTCGAGCTGGTGATGAGTGAGCAGGATGATGTGATGACACAGGCGAGGGTATTTTTATGATGGAGTGGAGACAGCTCGGTTTGTTTACGTATGTGGAGAAGGGGTCATCCTGACCTTAGAAGCTTCGGGCATCGCTCTATTAGCAGGACAAGTATTCTCATTCTAGCATAATCAGAAAAAGGCATGACACATTCAAGCAGATCTCAAGGTGATGGAAGACTATTGAGTATGACCGTCTAGCTTCCATTGGGAGTTACCGCATGTTTTACATATGTTTGCCCAAACATGCTCTTGGACGGATGGAGGGGTAACTGCTGCAAGGCACGGTCCGTGAGCGCTATTGAGCAGTGTCAGCTCGAGCTTGAGCCAGTACATAGATTCCTGCTTGAGTTGTCATTTATCTCCAATCTTTGGCATAGATAGCTGGATTCCTGGAGGTCCAAATTCTTCCACACTCTCTGCTGGTACGGGCTGTTTTATACGTACATAACAGGTTGTAGAATCGAACTCATCATCCATGAGCAAGATTGAGACGTAATAGATGGCACTGTTCCCTAAATATTGACGCCGAGCAGCGGTCGACCAGTGACGTACGTCTGTGCTGAAGCTAGCGATGAAGTCAGGGAACCTGTCGCGTGTGTGATGGGTTCAAATTGACCTTGAGATGCTCATTGCATGCAACTCTCCTTCTTCCATCTCAATCACAACAACAGTTAGAACCCCAAGCTCGAACTTTTGAATAAACCCACATCACCAACCCAATCAGATCAATCACCGACAATATGAGAGGAAACGCTGCTCAAGTCAAGGTCCACTTCAAGGGCAACGACGACGACTACATTGTTTTCGTCGACTCTGCTCAGGCTGTTCGCGACTGGAAGGCCGACAAGTCTGTTCCTCTTGCCCAGGTCGTCAGCGGCTGGAAGATCTTCGTCACCCACAAGTATGCTCACTACCTGTTGCCCCGCCATACCCCGCGGACACTAACTGTCATCCAGGCAGGGAACCACCGGCATCCTCGATGGCGCTTCCAACAGCCAGCTCGAGAACGAGTTCGGCACCCACAAGGAAGAGGACGTCGTAAAGCAGATCCTCGAGAAGGGTGACATTCTTGAGACCGAGGTAGGTGCACAGTACATGAAACAACAGGCGAAAGCAGTGCTAACCAGACTGCAATGCAGAACTCGTCTCGCAACGGCGATAGAAACATTACCCAGGGCCCTTCGGTCGGTCACTAGATGCATTGCTCGACGATCATCCCAGCACTTGCAAGCGGCAACCATTTTCCGCGACACCCCACTATACCATCGAGCCACACTGGCCTCATAGCGATGCGGGTGATCTGATCACTCTTCCGCCAGGCAGTAGCACTTGAAACAACATCCATAAGTCATAAGATACCATGCATGAATGAAACGAACATTAGTAACAACATGATCTCCACTAGTGTTATGCGTGAGATGTGTGATTGATCCATGGCACAATGACTCCTCAGAAAGACATGCCATCCAGTGAGGGCTTGGACCGAGAGGGCTTCCAGACAATGGGCTCTCACTGGGCAAGATGCCTTGTGGAAAAGCCATTGTGCATTGCGACAGCTAGGCTTTCACTGCCAGCTTTGCTTGGAAGGGCGAGCATTTCATGCTTCACCCCTTTTGACAATGTCGAGAACATCCACTAATACGACACGACAGTCAAAATCAGGTAGCTGCTCTGTCAGGAAGAAGCTCGACACATGGCAACTCTATATTAGTCACATCACGTCAATGTGAGGCATTTCCAAGAACAAGCTCTGTTCTGTCAAAAATCTCGTCGAATGAAGGAAACATATTGAATTGAGCAGGGTCTCATTCACATCAGGTTGGTGTCAAGTTGTGACTGATGTCTGAGAACTAGATGGTAATTCCTAAACAGTCACTCAACCATTCAGCCTCACTTTGAAGTGACCGCTTTTGCGATTCATCTGCTCGGACTCACAGTCAACCATCACAACTTCTCTCATCTGCGTTGAGTCATCGTTCCTTCCCTATTTCTCCTCTGGAACAGCCAGCGACACTCGCCACTGCAACAACACAGTGCGCACCTTCCCTTGACATATCGACACTCGCTTCCATATGCGCACTGCAAAGATGGCGTCAGCCGTGCCCAACACCAGTGACCTGCTTGACAGGCTGCCTAATGAGCTTCATCAAAACATCGCCGATCGCGTCTTCACCCCTAGACCGAGCCACTTTCGGGGCAAGGTTGACCCTTCGAAAGACCCTTCGATCGCACCATCCGACGGCTCTTCTCCTTTCTTGCGCATGCCTCGCGAGCTTCGACGCAAGATATTCGGCCACGCCTTGCCAGCAAAGGACAAAGTCATTGAACCATGCAAGCCTTCCACCAAACCTGAGAGAGATGCCGCCGCCGCTGCGGAAAGAAGCAGCCTCTCACTTGCAGCCAAGCGTGACACTCCAAAATCTTTGAAGGTAGGAGATATCCTTGTTCTCAACAAGCAAATCGCCAGTGAGATTCTGGTCATGCTGTACGAAGAGCGCACATTCGCCATCAACGTTTACGAAGGCATCTTCGACGGCGGCATCGAGTTCCTCAACTCGGGCCTACAGCGCTTGCAGTATCGCGAACACTTCACCCAAGTGCGATTCAAGCGCTTCGAGAAAGCTGATGATCCGTTCGGATTTGCACGCGTCAAGCGTCTGCTCATCAGAATCTACCCGGCAAAGGAGAGCGCCTCAGAACAGAAGACCAGCCGTCACGACTCAATGCACACGCATTTCATGCTGCGCGCACTGGTCAAACTCCTGCAGACCGGCGCCGGCTCAGGTCTCAATCGCCTGCAAATTTGCTTCGTCGAGCCTCAGACCACAGAGTGGCGACCTCGCCCTTGGCAGAACACTTCAGACTCTTCCCCTCGATGCACCTCTATCCATGGTGTTTCCAACGTCGAAGTCGTGCTGCGTGGTTTGGTTGATTTGCGTGGAATCCATGTCGCCATTTGTGAACTTCCCCCTGATCTGTACAAAGATCGTGCGCTCAGTGGCTTTGTTGACCGCCTCCAAGGCGTAATCACAGGAAAGATCAACCCCGATGTTCTGGATGATTACCTTACTCTACAGATTGAGGGCGCCAAAGACGTGCTCGACGATTGGATTCACTCTCTCACGTTCGGAACCGACGCTTCCAAAGCCGTGCCCGGAGTGCTCGAGGACTCTGACTTTGTCGACGAAAAAGACGCTGGTTATTTCGAACCCCATCCCGACGAAGACCACTACTACGACTTTCCTAGTCATTCGGGAGGCAACCTAGAGCAGCATAATCGAGACCGTGCCCCTACACTCCGCAACACCCACGAGAAACGTATCGCTGGTCTGGATGAGAACCAAGAAACTGCTGCTTTTCAAGGAAACAAGTCTGAACGTGGCTTCTTTCTCGAGATGAATAACATCGGTGGTCGCCCTTCACGCACAAATTCAAAGAGACGCTACAGACGCACTTCGCCTTTGGACAGTTCCAGCCGCGAGTCCAGCGGAGGTGCATCTCTAGTTGGCATGCTGGCCCTAAGTGATGATGGTGACCTGAAAACATCTCAACTACGTAGATCAGAAAGACTGCGCTTGCGCAGTCGCGCCTATGATCTTCCCCTGACTTCTCCCGGATTTCATCTTCAAGGTCCTTCTCAACGCTCCGCCTCGGGTGGCACAGGAGACGCCCTCGTGATCGACGGCGACAATGAGGACTTTGATGCACACTCCCATCGACGCACAGATTTTCGTCTCAACAACCAGCGCGGTCCCCCATACTCGGCTCCTATGCACCTCGGCTTTGACACTGCTATGTCAAATGCTGATCTCGTTGCTCAGACCCCCATGGACCAGCGATTTTGGATTATCAGACCCAGGGATTCCCTCACACACAACGATCTCGCCTTTCCCAGTGCTGGTACTGACTTGGAGGCATACTTCAACTGGACCCACCAAGCTACACAGGGTGCTCAAGCCGACCTCGCTGACCACACACAGAGAGTTTCCACTCAACACGAGACAATGGCCTCGACTGGTCTAATGAGCGATGGCAATGCCGCTCAGAATGTTGCATCGAACTCTCGTCTAAGCGACGAAGCTGAGCAGGGTATTGCTTCACCGACTTCTCAGCACAACATTGCCAAGAAGAAGGATGAGGATGATGAAGAACCTCTGTTTCTCGGATATGTTCAACGCTGATTGAGACTTGGAGTTCAGTAAGGAGATCAAACGGCGTGGAGTTGGAAGAGAGGCAAACACTTTGCATAAGCATGGACTCGAGTCTCAGAGCAAAATCAATGTACGAAAAGGATTTGGCGATTTCGAAGGGAGGAGTTGGTCACAAAGATAACCTTGCTTTTCCTGTTTCTTATCTGGCCTTTCTTTTCTGGGAGGAGGGTGTGGATCTACTTTTTCTTCTCTTCTCCATACTCTTTTTGCTTTTGTACAAGACTCAAAATGACTCAATTAATGTCGGCTTCATGCAGTGTTTATAAACTCTGTTTTTCGTCTGAAATACCTGTGTATTATGAAGACATAAACCTAGAGCAAGATGCAAACACACCAATCAATGAACCTGTGCACCACCACTTCCAGCAGCCTTGTCAAGCCCACGCAACCCAAACGCCGAAACCACAAGCCCCAGCCCCGACAACCCAACACAACAATACAAGCCAGTCTGATACTGCAACCCTTCAGCATGGCCCTTTTTCACATCGACCGCATCCACAATGGCAGCCGCCAAAGCAAGACTAACGCCACTCCCGATCTGGAACGCCGTATTGACCAACCCGCCACACAAAGACTTTACATTTGCGGGTACAGAGTCGAGCATGATGTTTGTTATGCAAATGTAGCAGATGCTCACACCCACCACGACCATGACCGACGTCGGCAAGAGGTAGATCCAGAAATTTGGGTCTGCGGACGGCATCCGGGAGGCGGGTATCGGCGCGAGGGTTGTGACGAGCATGCCCAGAAGCATCAGGTACTGCGTGTTGATGTGTTTCATCCACTTTGCGAGGGCCATATTTGTGGCGAAGCCGGCGGCGCCCATGGGTAAAAAGCGGAGGGCCGTCTGACCGGCGGAGAGTCTTGCGATTTGCTGGGCTTGCAGGACCGAGTAGTAGATGACGGTTTGGTAGCTGCCGTACAGCACGAACCCGGCGATCCAGAGCGGAGCAAAGTTTTTGATCTTCCAGAGCGAAAGGGGCATGATTGGGTTGCTGACTTTTTTCTCCACGTAGGCGAATACGCAAATCATGATGATGGAGACGATGAGGAGAGCGATGATGAAGGCTTTGCTCCAGCCGTATTCGCCGCCGCTGGAGAGGCAGAAGGAGAGCAGGATGAGCCCGCAGGTTGAGAGGCCGGCGCCTACGAAATCGAGTCTTGGGCGTGTGGGGCCTTCTCTGCGGTCTTTGGGGAGGAAGATCCAGCCCATTATCCCCAGAGGGCCGGTGACGGCGACGGCGATGCGGAAGATGTAGCGCCAGCCCAGTGAGTCTGTTACGAAGCCGCCGAAGATGAGGCCTGCGCAGAACCCCACTGCACCCGAGGCGCCGAACATTGTCAAGGCGAGGATGCGTTCGCTGGCGACGAAATGGGAGCTGATTATGCCGATTGAAGAGGGGACTGTCATTGCGGCGCCAATGCCTTGAAGGGCGCGGAAGATTGCCAATTGAATGAAGGAGTTGCCGAAGCCATTTGCCAGTGTCCAGATTGAGAGGACGCCCATACCGATGGAGAAGATTTGCCTTCTACCGTAGCGGTCGGCCAGGACTCCCGAGAAGAGCAAGAACCCGCCAAACGTCAAGGTGTATGCTGAGAGTAGCCATTGAAGGTCGCCAGAAGAGACGTTGAATTCCGATTGCACGGATGGGAGGGAGAGGTTGACGGCTGTCATGAAGATGTTGTCCATCAATTGAGAACCGCACGTTATCAGCAAAATCATGAAACCTCGCCACGAGTATATCGTGCCAATATCCGGATACGCTGTTTCCGAGAGCAAAGGACGGGCTTGAGTGGATTTCGGAGTCGCCCATCCTGGCGTTGATGCTCCTGCTGGTGTCTGCCATCCGGGCGTAGATGCTCCAGCGGGTGTTTGCGCTCCGGCTGGTGTAGTCGGAATGGACGAAACATCTGGCAGGTCGTTCCAATTCACTCGTTTGCCTTCGAGGTCAGGAAAATAGGAAGATCCCGCTGAGATGGTGGCTGCAGATGGCGCTTGAACGCCAGACACAATCGAGCGCCGTCGCGGCTGCTCTTGCATCTGGAGTGTTGTATGGGTAGTCATTTTTGCATGTGTACAGAGAGAATAGGAAAGAAAGTCTACTTGGCCGGGATACATTCATTTTATCGAATGCCAGAAGAAAATCTCTGCTTCTATTTCTCACGCTACAGAAAGTTGGCCATCCAAATGACTTGACGTGCCAGATCTCGGTGGTCACGATTGACTTAGGGCTTGAGTGGATCCATGCTACTGTTTTGTAGGAAACTGTCGCAGGAGATGTGTTTCCGAAGTGGAAGTCCTTTTCCGTATGCGTCGAACATAGGAACTTTCTCCGATGAAATCTTCTGCTGCTCCTGATTAAGAATCTGTAGTCGCCACTTTGCGAGTCAAGAAGTGAAATCAAGCAAAAGGTCAATCCCCTTGAGAAGCTTCTCTTGGTCTGGTCTCGCTGGACTGGAACATGGTAGATACTGCGATGAGCAATTTCGTTTTTGTCGACAGGACTATACAAGTATCTGCCGGACCTCTGCACCATCAACCAATATCACCGAGGTTCGATTCCCCGATGAAGAGCATCATTTTTGCTTCTTGGTTCGGTGCTTGAACAGCAAATCCGGGGGGATGATGATGCTAGGACTTTGCTTTTCCAGACCGCTTGGACGCTGGTTCACTTTGCATTTTGCTGATTTGGCGAGGAAGCTCAACCCAACATCATAATTCAAGTCCAGACAATTCATCAGCAAACATGTCTGGTCCTGAAGGGACAACAGCAACTCTACACAAGTATCGCTATCATCTGCTTGCCGGGCTTTACGTTGTAGTAACGGGCGGCGCCTTCTTCAGAATCTCACGCCAGCCGTACACTCGATCTATCAAGTGGGAGCAGTACGAGACAGTTTTCAAAGGCACGACGCTTGTTGCTGCGATTTCCGGGTTTGCACTTTCTGGCCAAGTCAACAAGAGAAGGAGCGAGTCTTTGCATCAGCAGTCTTGACGCTTGTCTGTCTGCTTGCTTGAAGGGTTGAGCGCTGTTGCACAATCTGCGGGATTCGCTTCTCCGCACGACTGCCGCCATCTCTTTGTCCATCGTTTCTCGACACTTCCGAGTGAGCTCACGCATTCGGTCAATACAATGTCCAAGAGAGCGAGTAAATGACAGAGACTCTCTGAGCCAGACCATGTTGCTCCTTCTGGTTCAACGGCAATCAAAAGAGAACCAACAAGCCCGGATGGTCAAAGCCGCAGCTCAGACATCGAGAGTCATGCAGCCATTCAATTTGTCTCTCTCAAATCACATACCACTCCCAGAAAACCAGGACTCTCATCAAATGCCAGATTACCAACGTTGCGAGAATCATGGCGACAAAGGAAGAAGATGACAGGGAAGTATCAACATGGCAAGGGCTGTTTGCGAAGCATTCTATAGCACCTCAAGCTACGAATGAAGTGACTACAATAGAGATTTGGATATGAGCAAGCTCTGAAGAAAATCTTCAATTTAAAATTGTCTGGTTGGAGTTCCTGCCTATGTTCCCGACTCTTGATCTAGACTTCTGATTGCTTGAATGGCAGGTCGGTGACAGCTTTACTGGATATGTGATGCAGCTGTTGCGGAATAAAGCACGGTTGAATGGATGGACGTTGGACTGGAGGATGTAGGGCAAGCACGTTTGCAAAGCTATAGCGAGCTAAGCATTATGATGATGTTCACGCACGGTTTGGCAGGCTCAACGTCACATCGAGGGCACACAGGAAGCATCTCGATCCACCGGTCGTATCCAGCCTAACGAGAATCATGACTTGTACCTGAGACAGGGGGTTGAATGTGCATGCTCGAGGGTGAAAGAGAAGATGCAGCCAAAAGCAGAGGGCAGCGGCGAGCGACAGAACAGAATGAATAACGGGAGGAAGGAGGGGAGGTCAGCACTTTCCAAGCTTGGCAGAATTGCGGACCATTCCCGATCGGGGGTTGATTAGAGCGCTGACAGAAACGCGGCAGAGGAGCGGACGAGATGCGGTTGCAGCAATAAAAAAAGACACGGCAGAGGCTGGCAATAAAGACGGCCAAGAAGGATGCGAGAGGAGTCACAAAGGTGCTGGAAGAAGCAAAGCTGAAAGTGGGCCTTGATCGATTAGCAGGACGATGGGTGGGCTTTTTCAGGTGGTCACGAAGCCAATCGGCAGGATGCAGGCAGACAAGGAGCGAGTCGAAGTGAAGCTTGTTGTATCGATACGACATGCAATACCAACGCTGACTAGCACTTTTCTATCAAACATCCACCTGCCCTCGGTTGCTGTCAAACACACTCACATCCCGATCCTCGCAGCTCTACGACGCTCTAAACACTGGCGACAGCGAGTTTTGGTGTTTATATATACCTGCCACGATGAAGGCAGCTCCTCTGCTGGTGTCCTGGCACAACGACAACACGCCCATCTACTCTGCTCACTTTGAACCCCACGGCAAGGGAAGGCTCGCGACAGCTGGAGGTGACAACAACGTCAGAGTGTGTACCCTGGCCTTCTGCACAGCTCTGGATGAATTCACTGACGGTCGGCAGCTCTGGAAGATTGACGGCAGCGGAGAAGACAGATCCGTCACATATCTGTCGACGCTCGCGAAACACACACAAGCTGTCAATGTCGTACGATGGTGTCCCAAAGGTATCTCTTCCTTATTATGCTACTATACACAGAGGTCGACTAACAATTGACTAGGCGAACTCCTGGCGTCGGCCGGAGACGACGGAAACATTCTCCTCTGGGTGCCCGCCGAGAATCCTGCCCTTCACGCCAACAACTTTGGAGAGGATGGACTAGAAGACAAAGAGACATGGCGGACAAAGACCATGTGTCGGTCAACGGGATCGGAAATATATGATCTTGCCTGGTCCCCGGATGGTGTCTTCTTCATCACAGGCAGCATGGACAATGTCGCTCGCATCTACAACGCTCAGACGGGTACCGCCTACCTCGCACCACCATAACCTGACAGAAGACTGACGACTGACAGGCTCCGTCATCCGCCAAGTGGCAGAGCACAACCACTACGTACAAGGTGTCGCGTGGGACCCGCTAAACGAATACATCGCAACCCAGTCGAGCGACCGCTCCGTACACGTCTACACCCTCAAAACTAAAGACGGCCAATGCAGTCTCACCAACCACAACAAGATCAGCAAGATGGACATGCCCACACGCCGCATCTCACAAAGTAGCCCAGCTCCGCCAGACTTCCGTGGTCGTGCATCCTTTGTCGGCAACGAGTCTCCAGCTCCCAGTGCCCCCGGTACTCCTCTGTCGCTCGCCCTACCCATGAACCCTCCGCAGACCACGCATAGTCGCCGCTCGTCGTTCGGGTCCGTCTCGGTGTCTGGCCAGTCGATGCGTCGCTCCGTCTCACCCAGTCCGTCCATGCCACTACCCGCCGTCATGCCGTCTGCTTCGCCTAGCATCGGTGGTGGCCTGAACATGCCTACCAGAAGCACAGGCATGTACGCCAACGAGACCTTCACATCTTTCTTCCGCCGCTTGACCTTCGCTCCCGATGGTAGTCTGCTCTTCACACCCGCCGGACAACACAAAGAATCCCACGCGCCTACGACCGAACCCAACAAGACAGACGACGTGGTCAACATGACATATATCTACACAAGAGCTGGACTTAACAAGCCGCCCGTTGCAAAGTTGCCTGGTCACAAGAAGCCTTCGTTGGCCGTCAAATGCTCGCCCATCTTCTACACCCTCCGTGCCTCGCCCCTTCCTACCAAAGACATCACAATCGATACCCATGTGGACGATGAGATCCCTCTTCTGCCCGAACCTGTGCTACCTGCCAAGTCGACGTCTTCCATGGATCCCCCACCGATTGTGCCCTCACCAGCGCCCAGTCACGCTCATCCTGCTCCCATTCCGTCGCCAAGAAATACCGAAGACGGCTCTATCGCACCCACCCCACTCGGCGGACCTCCCCCAGTCTTTGATCTCCCGTATCGCATAGTCTATGCTGTAGCTACCCAAGACTCTGTCCACGTCTACGACACGCAGCAGGCCAAGCCACTTTGCGTTGTGAGCAACTTGCACTACGCCACATTCACTGATTTGACATGGTAAGAATCTGACAAGCTTTTTCTCAATATTACTGTGCTAATTCATCCAAAGGTCAAATGACGGCAACACTCTGCTCATCACATCTTCCGACGGCTTCTGCTCCAGCTTAAACTTCCAACCTGGCGAGCTCGGCGTTTCTTACCAACATGCCCCCCTCCCTCGCCAAATCCCCTCCATGATCAACACTGCCGGATCTCCAGTTGCACCTTCGCCTGCATCCACCCCAATCGCTGCCAGCATGCCTCAATTGATGCGCAATCCTTCTTCTCAAGGCCCCAGTGCCCCTTCACCATCTCCCTTTGCTATGCCAGGCAGTCCTGCACGAAGCATATCCTCGGCCAGTGTTACAGGCAGCATGGCTGCCCCCGAACATTCCGCCGACACACCAGAAATGAGCAGCGTACCCAGTCTCACAGCCGCTAGCTCCGGCACAAACATGGTAGGAGGTATGCCCATGTACACTCCTCCGCAAACACCCGGCTACGTCTCTGCAACACCGGTCATGTCTGCCACTTCTGCAGCTCCTGTCTCTGGCGTTGCTCCTGCTGCACCGGCCGTGTCTGCCAAGCGTGAGAACGAGGGTGGTCAAGACTCTTCTAGAGACAAGAGGAGGAGGATTGCACCCACGCTGATCTCTGATCAATGAGCATGTCTCTTTCGATGGTGACTGATGTTATGGGAACGTGTATCATGGAGCTACGACGCGGGCGTTTTGCTTTTCGGGATTCATTGGCATGGAAGCCACTGTTATCAGCTGGGATATACCAAGCATTCTTTTTTTTTTTTTTTTTTTCGTTATTGCCAAAAAGAGGGATAGGGGCGTCTTTGTTCTCGGAGTTGTTGTTCTCTTTTGCGGTTTTTTTTTTCTCTTTCAGCTGGGCCGGCTCTTCCAGTGGGATCAAGATATCAGACTGTGCGAAGTGTGGTGAGATTTGAACGTTTTCGTTTTTTTTTTCTCGGTATGAGTGCGTGTATGGATAGGCACTTCCCCCCTTAATCCACTAGTAGTTTTGCCCCGACAAATGTATACCACAGAAGTACTTTATTCACCGAAGGGGTTTCCTACGTACCCCCTAGTTGTTTAAGTATGAGCTTAGATGTAACGACAAACCAAGAGAAACTGACTTATCATCTCTCACACGGAGGATTCGTGCCACCTAGTATACGTGTTTTTCTGAAACCAAGAAAAATTCCGGCCTCTTTTTTGTGTGTGTATATATATTTTGAATGCAATGATATACCATGATTTTTCTTTGTAAAGAGAAAGAATTGCGCCATGATCGAACTAGGCATGACTGAGTGCTTTTTCTTTTCTTTTTTTCTTTTTTCTTCTTTTGGTTTCCATGATGAGAACCATTTTGTCGTTGGATTTGGGTGCGGTGTGTCCTGCCCTAACCTGGCATACATAGAGTACCATGCATGCATGCACTCAAAAACCCAATTCCATCTCTCTTTCCTGGCCTTTTGACGCACTAAGAAGCATTTGCTTTTACGCCCGATTGGTCCCATTACACCATCACCAATTTACCCAAACAGACAAACCCATCTTACCCCAGCCAGTCTTGTCGGCTTTGCAAAAATCCATGGGAAGTCTCGATAAAACGGATTGCCTCGTCTTATACCTCATGACAACGAGACTCTTGAGTCTGGCTATTATGATCATCAGAAAGAGAAAGAAATCTCAAGGTCAAAAGAAGAAAGTGAGACGCAACAAAGTGCGGTTCGGAAGAAAAAAAGAAAGAACGAGTATAGTGTTGCATGCAAAAACGGTGTCACGAAATCAATAATATTCAAGAAAAAAAAAAGAGACGAAGAGAAGAGAACCAAAAAAAGGGAGGTAAAAAAAAAGACAATTAATATGCAATAAAACGTTTCAAACAAAAACATTCAAATACTATACTGCGTATCCAACTCCCATCTTCTATTTGACAAAATCGCCTAATTCGATGTTGGGAATGATATAAGGCTGCACGTCATCTCTGTGCATGCTCCTCTGCTCGTAAGCATACGCCAACCCGACCAACGTCGCCTCGTCGAATTTCCTGCCCATGAAACTCAATCCAAACGGCACTTTCGGCCCGGTCTCTACCAGACTGTTGCGTGCATTGTACGTGACGTTCCAGTCTGCAGGGTAGAAGCCCATGGGCACGGTGATGACGGGACTACCGACCAACGCGGGGATGCCAGGAGAGAGTTGGGTAGGCAGCAGGACGGCAGAGACGTTGGCACGGTCGAGGGCGCCGAGGATGCCGCCTTCGCCGCCGTAGTACAGGTTTGCTTCGTAGGCGGCGGTGAAGCGGGGATCACTGTTATTCCAGCCTTGGTTGAAAAGTGCGTCGTCCCAAACGGCGGTATCGCGATCAGGCCAGTCCTCTGCAGAGAATGCGTGGGTAAAGTTACGCACATCGGCAAGATCAGTGAGGTTGTTAGGGTTGTAGCTGAGTTCTGAGAGATACGTTGCCAGATTCGTCAAAAAGTCTGCGTTGAGGACAAGGGTTTCGTTGTTGTCTTGGACGTATTCCGGGAAAGCTGTAAAGTTTGCGTCGACGATTGTGGCGCCCGCGCGTTGGATCAGGGCGATGGAGTCGAGGAAGGCGGTCATGACTGGTTCGTCGATGGGGCCGTAGATGTCAAGGACGTTCCAGGCGACTCCGATGCGCTTGCCGGCGAAAGCGGAGTAGTCGCATGCGGCGACGTAGTCGGGGATGGTCCCGTTGTTAGGGATAGCTAGGGTGTAATTGTCGTTAGGGTCGACACCGGCAATGGCTTGGAGCAAATAGGCGGCATCCTTGACGGTTCTGGCCATGGGTCCTACAGTATCCTGGTGCTCGGAGATGGGAATAACCAAGTATCTGCTAGTAAGTCCAACAGTGGGTTTGATTCCCACAAGATTATTGACATCCGAAGGTGAAAGAATGGAACCAGAGGTCTAGCACAAATCAATATCATGGCAACAATTCTCAAGTCGGATGATTACATACTTCAGAGCCCAGAGCAGAAAGAGCAAGACCAAGGGAAGACGCAACACCGCTACCACTCGAGCTACCACTGGGATCTTGATGAGGATAGTAGGCAGCCTCAGTCTGACCACCATAGGCAGACCAGCCATTAGTGGAGTTGTTAGAGCGGTAGTTTGCCCATTGTGACAAGTTGGTCTTGCCGAGAATGATTGCTCCAGCTTTTCTCAGCTTAGCAGCCAGAGTAGAATCATGAGGCACCTTTGCGCCGAGCAGAGCAAAAGATCCAGCTGTATCGTACTTTAGAAAGCTGTTCTCCCGAGTATGAGAAATCACGTACCAGTGTTGTTCATCTCATCAGCAGTAGCAATGTTGTTCTTGATAAGAATAGGCAATCCGTGAAGAGGACCCAGAATCGTGCCGTTGCTTCTCATAGTATCAAGTTCTGCAGCAATAGCCAGAGCATCGGGGTTGAGTTCTGTAACCATGCGAAGCGTGCTGTTAACTTCCATGATTCTGGCAGAGTACGCCTTGACTAAGTCCACACTCGTGAAGCGGCCAGCCTCAAGGCCAGAAGCCAAATCTTCAGTGGTGACATTGATGAGCGAGGGGAAATCTCCTAGACCCTTAGAGGTATTGTTGTAGGGAGTCACCAGTCCAGCGACGGCGCCAATCAGAACAACACCCACAGACAATGAGCTGAAGAAACGCATGACTCGAGATGAACGTGTGGTGTTGATACAATACAACGATAGACAGACAACGAAGGACAAAACCAAGAATGAAAGAAGGTAGACACCCGAGCCACGAGCAAAGCCGTGATAGCAAGAAGGTCCAAATATCAGCAGCAGTCTCTCATATTTGTAGTCTGCCAGCTCAAGTATGTCCAAGACTGCCCAGTCAGATAATGTCGATAACGTAAATCTTGATGCAGCTGTGCCGATGCTAGATTGCAAGGTCCCGATATCATGCATTGATCTTCCCAGCCTGTCACCAGCCTGTCACCTGCAAGAGCCGGGAGGCTTGGATGAGTAGAACAGGGCTTGAATGCTTGTCTGCATCGCGATGAGACCGATAAAGTAGGAGATACAAAGAAATTTCAAAGTCAAGACCACTAGGGTATTATTTTCACCTTCCTGAAGTGACTGGTATCGTGCAGATCGCGGGTGCTGGTCGATGACAATCATGACCTGCCGTCTGCCGTGGTCTTGGAGAAGCTGGAGATCCAGAGCCGCACCATCCCGATTTAGGAAGGCACGGCATTATCACTGGCTCGTTTCGCCCCGAGATCGGAACTTTCTATACAAAAAGATGCCGTGCCTGAATGAGCAAGAGATCGATTTTGGTCAATTGTTCCATGATATGACAAAAGTCGGTCTGGTCGAACCCGAGTCTTTGCAAACCAGGCTATGCAATTTGAGGCAGCTGTTTCGATTGACTAATGAGACATGCTGCTAATTACAACCCCAGCGAAAGCCATCAGGCATCATCTTTATTGACACCAGCAGCCGTAACCGATGTGGACTCAACTCTCGTTGCGAGATCATTATCACGAGATTGCAAGACTGACCACTGATCCATCTCAGTCATAGTCAATGCTTTCGTGGGCCCTCGATGTCTCTCTGCATTCAACAGTACTGGAAGAAATGACAAATGGCCACTTCCTCAACCTCAGCCTCTACCAAGCACAAACCATTCTACCTGACCTGATACACCAATCTCAAATCACCTACACCACCTTCTCAAGAAAATCAGTCACATACGGAGTCCTCCCACCCCACTTCTAATCATCCAAAATGACCGTCCTCGAACTCCTAAACCCACGAGCTTCATAAAATCTCTCGCCGGCAGGATCCGTCGAAGTCATGACAAAACATCTTTGCCAATCCCAGTTTGCGAGCAGCAGCTTCACCGCCCTCAAGTAGCAACGTAGCTACACCTTTCCTATGATGCAAAGGGTGACATACCAAGTAATCCAGAACTTGTACATGTTAGATTCGACAGAATGTGGTGACAAGTGTAAGAGAGGCGTACCAAAGATAAGGTCCACCGCTGCTTACAAACTCATGATACACTTGCCCTAATGCCGGTCCAATACATGCTCCCATCTCAGATTTCAAACCCTTGCGTTTGCCATCCGTTTGCGTCAACTCAGAGTTATGCTTGAAAATCTCCATTTCAGTGATCGTAGGCTCTGGCATCTGCGCATTCGCCCAAGTATCTTGGAACACTTCAGAATCGGGGAGTTCCCAACGAACATACCCAACAACAAGTCCAGTTTCCGTGTGAACGACTCTTATATGTCTGATTGCGAGTGAGGCTGTAGGAAAGACGTAACCCAGTGCCAAAAATCTAGAGGTGTGAGAAATCAAAGGAATCAGGACACGAATGTGTGTGACTTGTGGTTCTATTATTTCCTATGGAGTGACCTTTGGTCAATGCTTTGTGAACGCCGCGCTAAAACCGCAAAATAAAGTCCAGTAAAATCAATGGAGGATATAAAACTCAGATTCAAGATGGAGCCAACCTGTGTGCCGCTTCTTCAATTATTGTCCTGGCCGAGGGAAGACGGGAACGGTTTCCAATTGTTCCCAACCTCCCATGCTGGCTTGAGGCGTGTTCTGCCAGCCCTGACCTGTCTGCTGATTTACAAACATCGACTGTCTGAATGGATTTGTGCTTCCGGTAACTGACGGGGCAAGGAAGGACGCGGACTGTCCAGACTGCTGAGGGGCTTGAGGGGGTGACTTTGCGAATGGATTTGTGCCTGTGGGTTGTGCTTGTATAGGCTGCTGTTGGAATCCGGTTTGCACGGGGTCTTGTTGCGGTGCTTGCCTTGCGAATGGATTACTGGTCTGACGCTGTTGAGGCTGAGCTGTCTGTTGCTGTTGCATAAATCCGTTCATCTGGCCAGTGGGCATCATAGATTGGCGGAAAGGATTAGTTGCCTGTGGCTGTACTTGTTGCGGTGGTGACTGCATCTGCGGTGGCTGCTGTTGCTGTTGCATAGCGAAAGGATCTTGCTGTTGCTGCTGAATAGAGAAAGGATCTTGCTGCATGAACGCTGACTGCTGTTGCGGTGGACTTTGATAAGATTGCTGCACTGCAGGTTGGAAGGGGTTAGAGGAGAAACCGGTTTGTTGCGGCTGTACCTGTTGCTGGGGTTGAGGACCATAACCACCAAATCCAGCACCTGTGAACTGCGGTTGGATTTGAGTAGCAGGAGGCTCCATGAACTGAGAAGGTTGTGGTGCCCCGAACGGATTCGTTGATTGAGCAGTATGGAAAGCAGGGTCTGCGACTGGTTGGCCATAGACTTGGCCGAATGGTTGGCCAGTTGGCTGACCATATTGCTGAGGTGGATTTTGAGCCCTTGGTTGCTGTTGTTCCTCGATTGAACCAAAGAAGTCAATGAGATCAGGAGCGGGACCTTTGGCGGCTGGTTGAGGGGCCGTCTCAGCCGTCTTTGCCTTCTCAGGCTCTGTGGCAAATGTGACAGATCTTGATGATTTGACGGGTTTGCCAGACTTGGCTTGCTGCTCGGCCAGATATTGGCGCCTATTTGTCTCGAAGTCATGATCATCGATGTATTCTTGCAGCGAGTTTGCCAGACTGGTTGGAGCGTGTTTGATCTTGGGGATTTCTAACTTGGTGATGTGTTCGTACTGTCTGGCGATGCTGAGGTATTGAACCACCTGATCCGTTTGCTTTGCAAAGGCTTTGTAGATGCCGATTGCGTGTTCTGCGTCTGGTTTTGAAAGCTCGAAGTAGTGACCTGCAAACATCATCGTCAGAGGTTGGAAAGCATAGACTAGCAACAAGATACTGACTGAGTATGTTCATCACGGCCTCGTTCATGGCAGTGAACAGATCCAGCAAATCTTTGGTGAGCAGACGGAATGCCATCAACGAGATGTCATTCTCGGGCTCGTTCTCAAGAGGCTGTTGTAGGTCAGCATCGAGTATAAGACGTCTCAGCTGAGTGAAGTACGAACATCGCATTTAATGAGAACCCTAATCTGGTCTTGAATGGCTTCCGTCTCCCGAAGCAGACCTTTTGCGATGGATAGATTCTTCATGCGGCCAGGATTGCGGATATGGTCGACGTGGGTGTCTGCAAAGGACTCTGCACGCTGAATGAGATAGTTGGAATATCTTCGAATGTTCTGACCCTGTGTTTGGACTGTCCAAGTGCGTTAGATTCGTCTGCAAGAAGCAGTCAAAAGCAGACAGGCCTACCATCGGTATAGGTGTTGATGGCCAGGCGATTCTTGGGCGCGTTGGCCAGGTACTTCAGCGTAGCATCCCTCTCTCCCTCTTTAATCATCAGGTGTACAATGATCAATGCTTTGAAGCAGATGGTCCAAGTAGTGTCGCGCAGGCGCTCTTTCAAGGTGCGGAAGATTTCGGCCACGCCGGCCTCACCCCCAGAGGTGGCCAGAAGGATGTGTTCAACATATTTGGACTTGGGCGGCGCTAGCTACAGGCAGAGTCATCAGCAATGGGTAGATGCATCGCTCCAAGTCATCGTACCTTGACCTTGGTGCCGCCTTTGACCGACTTCTCGACCGAACTCGACATTGCGCGCGCTGAACTGCTTGTACTGGGGCTTCTGATACGTAACTAACGCGTCCGCTAGTTCATGCTGGTTCCAAACGGGAGATGCTGTCACCTAAGAATGTGTGACAAGGACAGCTCTTGCTCTCTGTCGCGACTTCCACCCGTGAACCACTCGTCGGTCATCACGGTCCCATCGAAACGCGCTAACGCCGGCAAATGACGAGTGCGGCAATCTTATTTGTGCAAGTACAATTTGTGTACAGACTTCTCTGCATAACTCAACAATCTCTAGTCTGTAGCAAACATGTTACGGTCATGCCTCCATTGAGAAGGGCTGCACGACCTGTTGATGATGCCATGGTTCTTCTTCGCTTGGTCGTTGAAGGCAGTGGAATGGAAGCGTGGTTCCAGCATCTTCATAAAATCGACACCAGCGTGTCACGTTGCACAGGAAAAGAACACGATAAAAGGCTGTTGCTGGGAAGAAGGAATATTTCATCGCTATGTAACCGTATACCACACCTACCAGCATGTGCCGAAGGCGTGGAGAACCTTCCAAGTATCATGAGAATCAGAGATGCCATCTTCGCGTCCGTTTGGTAACAAGGTGGTGTGCCGAACGCAGATCTCATGCCGCCGCAACTCTTCCATAGAGCCACTTAGGCCTCCGAAGAGGAGAGCTCTATAGCGGAGCTGCGGGCGACTCGACTGATACACACTAGGCTTTCATCATCTACGCCATCTGTTAGTTGAAATGCTTTTGCGCGATGCCGGCCCGTCAACACTCACTTTTTTTGAACTTGGAAGGTCATGAAAGGTTACAAACCCACCGCGACGCGCGACGAAGAAAACCATGCATCGGCAAAACCCCGGTCGTCTCGTCGGTCTGAGCCGTCACTTCTTCGAGAGTCATTCTAATCATTGACCTCGAGTGTCTCCTGTTAATATTTATACTTCTGGTCTGGCCAATTGATCTAGCATAGGCCTTCATGCTGTATAGTAGACTTCCGCTTGCCGTTTCCTGCGGTCGTACCTTACGATATGCATCACTGAACACTCTTCCGCGGTCGCGAGCAGTCCGACCATTACTGACGAGACAGAATGTCAAGACCTTCTCTTCTACCATTGTAATGTACTCCGAAGTTGACCGCGACCTGTTGTCTCAATTCAAGGAGAATTGTAAGCCGGATCAAATGGTGTCTTTTCCCATGCTGACTTTCCTCTCTCAGTCCATTTTCCAGGAGCCACATGCAAACTTGAAAATGTAGCGTCCAAAGAAGCTGGTGAAGTCGTGGTACTTCATGGATATCTCGGGAACCAAAGACAAGCTGGCAAGAATCTACTCTTCGTGGAACTTCGGAGCACAAGTCTATCGCATTCTGTCCAGCTGGTTGCCTCGAACAAAGGAAGCACAGAAAGTCAGGACGCCTTCGAAAAGCTCGGTAGTCTAAACATCGAGACTCCGGTCGCCGTCGAAGGCAAGATCAAAACTCGCAAAGCCAAGCCCTCCTCGTCCAAGGTTGAAGAAAGTGCTGTTCAACAAGTGACGGATGTCGAGATTGAACTGACAAAGATCTACCCGCTCAACCATTTTCCCAAGGATATCATGGTCACTCAAGACTCGGTTTTCTCTGCAGATCAACGGCATCTGCAATTACGAATGGAGAAGCCTCTTAGAGATGCATTGGCTTTCAGGAGCAAAGCAGCCAGCATCCTTCGCACAGAGCTCTGCGAAGGCAAAGACTTTGTCGAGATTGAAACACCTCTACTTTTCAAATCGACTCCTGAGGGCGCCCGTGAATTTTTGGTTCCTACTCGCACACCCGGTCTTGCTTATGCTTTACCTCAAAGCCCTCAGCAATACAAGCAAATTCTAATGGCCAGTGGTATTCCGCGCTATGTTCAATTCGCAAAATGTTTCCGCGACGAGGATCTCCGCGCAGACCGGCAGCCAGAATTCACTCAGGTGGATCTGGAGATGTCTTTTGCGGCTGGGGAAGACGTGATGAATACTGTCGAGTCTGTCGTCAAGACGCTCTGGCAGAAGATGCTTGGCATTTCCTTCGACGGCCAATTTCCGCGATTATCGTATGAAGATGCAATGTCGTCCTATGGCTCCGACAAGCCAGATGTCCGCCTCGGATCCAAGATCTCACGTGTCGAGTATATGCTACCTGTAGATCTCATACGCAAGATTGGTCCTTTGCACGATCCCATCGTCGAAGCACTGAAGATCTCCATCTCCGACGACGCCAAAGATACGCGTGAATTTGTAACACGTTTCATGGACTCGCCAGAGGCCAAGCCATTCAATGAAAACCCAGAAGGTCAACCAGGCATTTTCATCTTCGATCCCCGCAAACCACTCTCAGGACTCTCGGTATTCGGTTTCGAAGCTGCGGAAACGATAGAAGAGACACTTGAGCTAGAGGAAGGAGATCTGGTCGTGCTCCAGGCTCGAAAGAATGCACCTCATGCAGGCGGCTCTACACCGCTGGGCAACCTTCGATTAGCTCTGCACAAATTTGCTGTCCAGCACAAGTACATGTCCGCGCCTCAAGGCTTTGAATTCCTTTGGATCACCGACTTCCCGCTATTTTCGCCATCTGTCGCCAACGAGCCTGGTCAAGGCGGCGCTGCAGGATTGAGCTCCACTCACCATCCTTTCACAGCACCAAAGACAGCGGCTGATGTAGATCTACTGCTCACCGATCCAGCTGCTGTAAAGGCCGAACACTATGACCTGGTGGTAAACGGCGTCGAACTCGGAGGCGGCAGCCGAAGAATTCATTCAGCAGCGATGCAACAGTTTGTTTTGCGCGAAGTGTTGAAGATGAGCGATGAGCGCCTCAAAGACTTTGACCATCTCATCGAAGTACTCAGAGCAGGATGTCCACCGCACGCAGGTATGGCGTTAGGTTTCGACAGACTCATTGCCGTTATGCTTGGGAAAGAGAGCGTCAGAGATGTGATTGCGTTCCCCAAAAGCGGAAAGGGCGAAGACCTGTTGGTCAAGAGCCCAACACGCATGACCGAGGACCAACTGAAGACGTATCACTTGAAACTCCGAGAGTAAAACTTGAGACAAGACGCTAAAACTGTGATTATATTGTACAAATACCATAGAGTCGATACACGAGCTCTAGCTCTTACCCCATCCTTCCAGATTAACGACGTCAGGCTCACTCCCACTCCTCACAATAACCCACTCGACTTCTTCATCACCGTCATTGACTTCCTGATGTTCTTGATACGCCGGGATCAAGGCAAAGTCTCCCGCCCTTAGCACTTGCCGTTTGTTGCCGCCTTCGCTGACAACAGCACCTTGTCCTCGCACAGCATACACAATTGTGTCTTGTGCGCCGTGATGGTGGACCGCAGACGCCGAGTGTGGTTCGGCCAGCATAATGGAACTGCAGATTGAGGCCAGGGATGTGATGGCGGGTTTGCGCGTCATGCCGTCTGTTTGGCCGCCAGAGGAGGTTTGGATGTCGGCGGATTTGACGACGTGGACTTGTTTTGAAGACATGATTGGTGAAATATAGAAACAGGATATACAAAGCGAGGCTGATGAGATGAATGGGTGGAAGAAGAGGTTCCAGGTCGCTCCGGAACGATGGACTTTTTCGCTTGACGTAATGACTTACCGAAACTCTTTCCAACGGATGTCACGGGTGGTGTTGCTCAGCTCGGTGCTGATGTCCGTCGAGGAACAACTCTACTTTGACTCACACCAGACAGCTCGACAGAGCCAGGGGTCTCA
Organism: Aureobasidium sp. P6; assembly: GCA_003992365.1. Lineage (NCBI taxonomy): Eukaryota > Fungi > Ascomycota > Dothideomycetes > Dothideales > Saccotheciaceae > Aureobasidium > Aureobasidium sp. P6. Next base: position 11,114 of record RZIQ01000064.1, on the reverse strand, counting down.
GTAACATCAAGTAAAGCTGAAGACGCAGGCTTGCAACAATCTCACATGTCATGCTTGATGATGTTGGATCAGAAAGAGTCCTCGGCCTCGCATGGCATGACAATTGCGGAGATGCAAAAGTGTGGGGAAGTGGCATGTGAATTGCTGCCTCGGTACCTCGGCATGTTGGCGTCTTTGATTGTCCCTTTCAAATTGCGACCTTGTGATTCGCTCTGAGGTCCGTTGCTTGACCTCTTACCAAGAACGATACATCCCCTCGTGACTTACGGGTACGTTGCCAGCGGCCAACTGGAATACGCACCAGAGCTTGGGAGCTGACATGTGAAGGGACAAAAGCTGAATATCCCCTTTCGACTCCCTTCTCCCTTGCCTTGACCTCGATATCTAACCCCTGCACTCACACGCAAACACACACGCGCAACACATCATGTCCGGCACATATTCGAAAGACGACGTGCAATCGCACAACAAGCCTGACAATCTCTGGATCATTGTCGACGACGACGTCTACGACTTGACCAAATTCCAGGTAAGCAGCACTCGACTCGACATTACATAACCCTCTATTGACAAACTCGATGCAGGATGAACACCCCGGCGGTAAGAAGATCTTGCAACGAGTAGCCGGAAAGGACGCCAGCAAGCAGTTCTGGAAGTACCACAATGAAGGCATCTTGAAGAAGTACCAGAAGCAGCTCCAGGTTGGCTCCCTCGACTCAAAGCCCAAGGCCACTGCTCCTCCAACTCCTCCGTCCACGCCTCCTCCGGCCAACAAGGAAAAGGAGATTGTCAAGCCTGAGGCCGAGCCCGGCTTTGTCGCTCCCGAGCCTGGCGCCGACGCAAAGGAGGCTGCCGAGGCGCTTGATCAGTTCGGTGATATGATCCCTGGTGGCGACCCCAACTGGTATCAATCTGTGAGTGTTTTGAGCCACCTGGTCTGCCGCACCCGCTGATTTCCCACCGTAGTACCACTCCCCCTACTTCAATCAGTCCCACGCCGACCTCCGCGCCGAAGTCCGAGAATGGATGGAGAACGACATCATGCCAAACATCACCGAATGGGACGAAGCCAAGAAGGTGCCCGACTCGGTATACAAAGCAATGGGCGAGCGTGGATACCTCGCAGGTCTGATGGGTGTTCACTACCCCAAGGACGTCACCGACAAGCGTGTCAAGTCAGTTGCCCCCGAGAAGTGGGATCTGTTCCACGAGATGCTGCTCACCGATGAACTTTCGAGAGCTGGCAGTGGAGGCTTCGTCTGGAACCTGATCGGTGGCTTCGGTATCGGTGCCCCTCCAGTCCTCAAGCACGGAAAGAAGGAGCTCGTCAAAAGAATCATGCCCGGCATTCTGAATGGAGACAAGAGAATCTGTTTGGCCATCACTGAGCCTGATGCCGGTTCTGACGTTGCCAACTTGACTTGCGAGGCCAAGCTGAGCGAGGATGGCAAGCACTACATTGTCAACGGAGAGAAGAAGTGGATCACCAACGGCATTTGGTCCGACTACTTCACTACTGCCGTTCGCACCGGCGGTGAAGGCATGAACGGTGTCAGTGTGCTGCTCATCGAGCGCAGCTTCGGTGGCGTCTCAACCAGAAAGATGGACTGCCAAGGTGTCTGGTCGAGTGGCACGACATATGTCACTTTCGAGGATGTCAAGGTCCCAGTGGAGAACTTGATCGGCAAGGAGAACCAAGGTTTCAAAGTCATCATGACAAACTTCAACCACGAGCGCATTGGCATCATCATCCAATGCCTGCGCTTCTCGCGAGTTTGCTACGAAGAGTCGATGAAGTACGCCCACAAGCGACGAACCTTTGGCAAGAAACTCATCGAGCACCCCGTCATCCGTCTCAAGCTAGCCCACATGTTCCGCCAAATCGAAGCATCCTACTCGTGGATGGAAAACCTAATCTACCAATGCCAGCAAATGAATGAAGTAGAGGCTATGCTGAAACTCGGCGGTGCAATTGCCGGTCTCAAAGCCCAAGCAACCACCACATTCGAATTTTGCGCTCGCGAGGCCAGTCAGATTTTCGGCGGTCTCAGTTACAGCCGTGGCGGTCAGGGCGCAAAGGTCGAGCGGCTTTACAGAGATGTCAGGGCGTACGCCATCCCCGGTGGCAGTGAGGAGATCATGTTGGACCTGAGCATCCGTCAATCTCTGAGGGTGCACAAGGCTTTGGGCATGAAGTTGTAAACGCGCTACACTCGAGAATGGCGAGCAGGTCCGTGTCTTTGATTTGTTTTGCTTTCTTTGACGGTTACGTGCATCAAGGATAGGCCACACACTAGTCTTTAGAAGTTTTGTACGAGGTGAATGGAAGCATCATTATCATACAGCAGCAGGCCGTCTATTCCGGATTACCGGGTTTTTTCTGTCGTGGGGAGTTTGTGTTGCAGTGTCCTTTATACGAAACAAGCGAGTCCTGCTGGAGAGGAAGGCTGCATGATTCAGCTTCACGCCAGAAACCGTTCGACCTGTCAAATTGGTCAAGAAGTTTGATTTATCTCATGCAAGCATCCCTGTGCTTCTGACGCAGTCTTGGGGGGTTTGGAAATCCATATCACAAGAGGCAAAAGAACAGGCGGCAGATCGAAGTTCAGATGATATGTACACTGCGACCTGCATCAGCACGGCGTTTCGATTTGGAATCTTTCCCTTCTCGTGCGTAAAGAAAGGCCCTTGTTCTTTGCTGCATGGTTTCGTCATACTCTAGTCTGCCCTTTTCTGGAAGAGCTGAATTCTTGACTCATTTGTGAGACTGGTTGATATGACATGCATGATGTCTGGTTTCGCGGGAGATTTGCCTGTTGGCGCTGGCGTGCTTTTTGCAATCTATCGTCGGCTCTCCTTCTCTTTCGCCTTGCAGATGGGACGGGGCTGAGAGGGTGTCGCCATCTGATCATGCAGATTTGTTCGTCCTTATCGCTTTCACAAGAATCGCCACGAAACAAAAGCAAGAGTTGATCAGCCAGGAACAGAGTTGACGGTTTTCTGTTGTTTTCGTGGGGGAAGCAAACGATAAGATCTGTCAAAAAGCGGGAAGGAGCGGTCCGTTGCCCTGTCTTTTTTCCCACAACACGATCGGTCCGTTGCCCTGTCTTTTTTCCCACAACACGATCGGTCAGAACTCCAACTCTCTTTTCGCGGATGTGAACTTCTCTGGCAGCACAAACGAGGCGTGCCAGACACAATCTGCAATGATCCTTTCTCAGGGGGTCATCTGCGCCTGAACCCGAATCGCCGGACTGTGTGACGGAGGGTGAAGCTGCATGACTGTACAACACCAACCTTACCGAACGAGGCAAAGGCCGAGAGCAGGCACCTCCACATCGTGCCCTTTTCCTCCTTCGCGCTGTGCAGAGTGATCCTTTCCCACCAACACAGCCATGTTTCGAAGTATCTCGATCTTCTCATTATGGCAGGGCTGTCGAGAGAACGCGGGAGATCCACACCGCGATCGTGGATCTTCCAAATTATAACGCAATAACCCGGTAGGTTTCCTTGACATGTTGGCGTTTGTTCGAACAAGGGTGAATATGACATGCATTGCCCGGGCCATCTCTTGCTTCCTCACTTGCTGCAAAGCACCACTCGCCCATCTTTTCCACCCAGGACGTTGGAATTAGAATGCGGCGGGTCCGGAGGCTAGAGTATGCAGCATGCAGAGACCCAGGCACCAAGGTACAGCACCAGACCTCCTTGTTGACGATCGCTTCTTCTTTGCTGCTTTGACTCCTTCAAGCAACGCGTTTGGCCGCTTCGTTTCGCTTTTGGTTCGTTCGTTCGCTCGCCGTCATTCGTTTATCCGAGCGTCCTGTTTTCCTTCCTGTCTATCTCTCTCTCTCTTGTACCCCGTGGGAACCGTTCAATCCTTCGTTCTTCTTTATTCATCCAACCAACCAACTCACCCGTTACGCGTTTTCTGTCAATTCAGCGACTCTCGTATTCGATAAGCACAAGATTTACTGGAGTTTCTTGATTGACAAGAGTATCTTGGCTTTCTCACATTCACGAATCATGACATCGACAGAGGTGAGTTCATTCATGATGTGACCGAATCTCTGTATCTATTCTTATATAGATTTCTGCCTTCCTGTCAAGTCATATCGAGAACACAAACAAAGAACCGAGTCACCCATTGTACAAGACAAACAATGCTGACTTTTCAGATGTTGCATCAGCCTCGCTTCTCGCGTCAACAACCACATCTTCAAGAACCTCAAAGGTTATCAGGAATATATCAATATCACAATGCCCCTGAAGTACTCCCAGAACACGGACTCGAATATGACGACAACACATATCCTGTCTCGGACAAGTATCCTGTAACCAGCATGGATGATTATCCCGCAAGCTTTCACGCTCAGCAATATCGCGACACGAACAGACCGCCCCGGATCATCTTTGGAATGAAAATGCGATCGTTTTTGCTTGTGGCGCTAGTGTTTGTTTTGATAGTGGTTGGAGCGGTGGTAGGAGGGACGGTTGGTCGCAATGCTTCTCATGCAGCAAGTACCCAAGAAGCTCTAGCCAGTGATCTAAGCTCGTAAGTAGCCTTCGATTGTTCGTCGAAACAAAAAAATCCTTGCTGACGGTTTTTACAGACCATCGAGTACAACAACATCGTCACAATCATCGGGCGGCGTCCGTACAATCGCTGCCTCATCCCAAACGACCACGAGCATCAAATCCGCCACATCAACCAACCCCTCTACAACAACACTCGCCACACCAACCTTCACACCTCTTTCCGCCTGTCCATTCGCAAACAACACCGTCTACATCTCCAGCACATCCAACTCTTCATCCCTTCTTTCTCCATCCGATAATTCCACGACCACCTCCTCCTCGACATTCACACGCCACTGCGACGCCAACACACCCGCAACTTTCAGACCTTTATCTTCAGGCTTTGTGTACACTTTTGACGACTGCATCGAATTGTGTGCGGCGTACAATGCATATTCAGGCGGCTCCACGACTTGTGATACTGCGGTGTATGATGTGAAGCAGCAACGACCCGTCAATTGCATCATTGGTAGTGCGAACATTGCTGGGTTGCAGGAGTTGGGCCTTGATGGTGAAATGGCTGTTGCATTGATGAAACCTTTTACTTGAGGACTGCATATATCTTTTGTACTTTTGTGATGGAGGAGTTGACCTTTCTTTTGATTCCGGTATTTGTTTGGAAATGCCTCTTTTTTTTCGCATTTCTTGGGTTCTGCTGATAGGGACTGTATGGACAAGGAAAAAAAAGAGGTGGATCAGATTCGTTTTATGTCCTCACTTTTGGAGCATCAAGGTCAAGATGGGTATGATGTTTACATGACTTTTTTTTTTCTTTTTCTCATTCGGGTTTTGGAGGGGTTAGAAAAGAAGAAGAAAGGGGTGGCAAAGGAGACTTTCTATATACAGTTATTCTTTTGCATATACTTGTTTTTTTTAGTAAAGACGATTCTTAATGTTTGACAACAAAAGAAGGAGCGTGTCTGCTTGTAAATTGGTCATGTGGTTTAAGCTTTGTTTTCTTTTATTACTTTTCAGCGTACGCTCTTCTCAGGCGGAATAGGAAGGCGGGCATGCATATATCCAATCTCTTGCCTTTACACGAAGAGACTTGTCGTGCCAAGGAGGTAGGTGAAACTTTGGTGAAAAGAAAAATAGAAAAAAAGGTTTGGTAGGAAGGATTCATTGATGTGAAGGATATCTATATACAGCGGGTTCTTTCGTAATGAGGCATATCGACGGCATCGGCATCGTGAGTCTACCCCAGCAGACCACAAGCACGTCCAACGCAAGTGGGGGGAAATAGTAAGAAGAAGAAGAAAAAAAAAAGAAGAAAGCAGCAACCGCCAACGCCCCCTTCCCAACGATATCAAACCAACACGCCAAGCAGGGGACTTAGTTGTTGTAGCGATAAGGCTCATACGCACCACCGGCGTTTGAACGACCGTAACCATGACCACCAGGCGCGGCATTGGCATTCCACACCGGACTCTGCGGCTCATGCATATACCCCGTCTCCTGCTTGTAGTAAGAGTCGGCAGCACCACCGCCACCATTCACATGCGTCAACGGCACGTTATCCGAAGCACCGCGATGATGATGCGCGTACGGGCTCTCGACACGCTCATAGCCCTTTGCACTCTTTTCGGATTTTGTGCCTCTGCCTCTGAAGAGACCAAGTTCGGGTGCGGGGGCCTCTTTGTTGCGGATGTGATGAGGGTTGGATTTGCCGGAGCAGCAGCAGCAGCTGAAGAGCCAGAACATGGTGGCGAGCAGGATGAACGCCGTGGCCAACCAGGTCACGGCGAGCATGTGCGCCGAAAGACTGACTTTTACATTGTAACCTTTTAGTTTCTCGTGCAGAGTCGAGACCAAGACGCTAAACATGACGGTCGCGGTGATGGAGCCGCCGAAAATCAAGACGGTGGAAATGATGGCGCAGATCCAAGTCAAGAAACTTCCAAAACGCGAGCAGACGGCCAGAATGCCAAACACGATTGTGACGAGCAACGCCCACAGGCCGGCAAAGTAAGTTGCAAACATCCATTTGCTGAGTTTTTTGTACAGGTCGATGGATTTGCGGGTGCTGCTGTCGAGCACTTTGTCGTACAGTTCGTCGGCGTTGCTGGTGACGTACGACTCGAGTTGCGAGATGATACTGCTGTCTGCAGTGCTGGAGGAGCCGGCAAGACTGCTGGCCACATCCTCGGTCGCATTCAACGCCTTTTCCAGACTCCACACTTGGTACGGGTTGAACCAGAAGCCCGTCTTGCGGGCAGAGCAAAAGTCAAACTTGTCAGAAGTGGTGGAAGAAGTGCTGTTCTTGTCGCAGTAGTTCCAGAGGAAAATGTCGTACTGGTCGGCGATGAATCCTTCTTGCTTGGCCAGATTGATGACGGTGCCCAGGGTACTGCTGTCGGTGGTGAAGTTTGAAAAGTCGGCTTCGAAGAAGTGGAGGCTGTTTAGGGTGGACGAGGATTTGCTGATGCCGCCGAGGTTGATGAGGAGCACGCAGACGAAGGAGGCGATGGTCAGCGCCATCGGCGTGAAGATGCATACCGCACGCCCTGCTTTGCCCATGTTTGCAAGAGTGGTGAGATCTCCTTCAGGTGTGAGGTTGCCGGATTTATTTATCTCCCGATGCGCAAGGTATTTCTATCCAAAGGCAAGTTGTGGAGGACCAAACAAGTATATATGTCGAATTCTGAAACCGCGGAGGTGGCTAACAAAGGGTCCTTTGAAATGGAGAGAGGCGTTGATGAAAACCCAACGAGCAGTTGTTGTGGCGACGACGACGAACAGAGGCGAAAAGAAGACTGACAGAGATATAATAGTGAAGGAAGAAGAAAACCACTCGTAAGGCGAACCACAAGGGTTTTGTCTTTTCACCGCGACAAGAAAAATCCCTTGTGCATATCCTCTCGACTCGTAGTCAACGAGGCCGCAGCACTGCTGCGCCCAAGCAAACTGCTGACGTACGTTTTGTGCTGATGCTTCCCTCCAACATTTCACTTTTTCTCACACGCTCCTTGCTGCACATCTACAATATCCGTTGCTACGTGAAACGCACCAGTAATCCTTGGCCTCAGATCGCCCATCCATCGTCTTTGCTTTTCTTCAAAAACGCACACACTTTGACCCTCGCGGAAACACACCACATCTCTCATCTTTTGAATTCTATAACTACACTACACTACACTACTCAATCATCCTGCCCAAGAGTTGCCCCTGCCCACAAGCTACAAAGACATCTCTTCTTACGTGCCCGTGCCGAGAGGCAAGCAACGCGGCCGCCCACGAAACTTTTGCTTGTCCCGTTGCTATTTTTAGCAACTGTGGCAGGGCAAGGACAAGAAAGAACGTGGCTGGGGTTCACATCCTCCGCTTCTGACGGCAATAAAAGAAGGAGATGCGGATGCTCTGAATAATAGATGGCTGGACAAAGATCATGATATCATGAGAACGGGTTACTTCTTGTCGTCGCTGGTATACGACGACTTGCATGCTTGACGGGCCACGAATGACTACTGAGATAAATTCTTGGCTCACGCTCATAGGCTGGGGGCCAATGACTTGCAGATCAGTCTCCAGATCATTACGATATCGCTTTCAAGGTGAGCACGCGCAAGATGGGATTTCATGGAGACATTTGATGAATTTGAAAAATCGTGCTGGTGAACAACACTTTTGGTTCTTTGATGCTACTGGTTCAAAAGTAACTTCGTGCTCATGCCATGTGCAAAAAGGACAATCATCCAGCTAAGCCTTTTCACCACCGTGGCCGACGAAGAGAAAAGATACAACCGTTTCCTTGCATAACCGACATCGTACCAAACAAAAAGGTAGTGATAAAGTTAAAGGGTGGTTGAGAAGAAGTGAAGTGAGGAAAAAGAACTGTGCATGATCGTCAAGACAACGACGTAAAGAAAGCAAGACACTAGACATTGTAGAACCCATGGTCGTCACTCTCGCGCAAGAGGAGGGCAGACCCAAAACACCTGCAACACCGAGCAAAGACAGATAAGAAAATCATATACCCCCCAAGAGCCCGAGAAAGGTTTGAACGTGGTATAGCCCATGAAGAAGCAGTCCGAAACTCCAAGATGATGGTAGAGGGAATGCATGACAAAGGAAATCGAGGTCGATTCTGTCGGGCGGTCGTAAATGGCTCCGAGATGTATGATGTGAGATAAAGGTAGAAGTGCCGAAGCGTCGAAGCTCGGAAAATGTTGTGCAGTAGAAGAGAGGAAAAGGTGTCGAAGTGTTTAGGTGATTATAATGTTAGGTGAAGCAAGCAGCGGAAAAGTGTTATTGTTGCTGTTGGTTGCGAGGGTTGGAATATTGTGCGTTCTGTTGGTTGCGAGCACGGGCAAGTTGGGCCTCTCTTGCGCGCTCTTGGGCCTTGAGCATATCTGCATCCGGGCGGCCAGGAAGCATACGACAGATCTCTCGTGATAGACTTTCGATGACGTTTTGGCGGAACTCCTTGTCTTCGCGAATGTCTTCACCCTCGAGACGGAACTTGTCGGTCTTGTTCATGTCGCGACGGCGCATGTTCTTGATCTCGGCGATGATGTGGAGTAGGGCGCTCTCTTGAGCCTTGGTTCGCGGCAGACCATACTTTCCAAAGTTGCGCACGTAACGGCGAGTGACGTCTTGACAGCCGTCGGCAGAGAAGGCAATGCAGTAAGCGAGCTTCTTCTTCCAGCCTGCAGAGACAGGTCAGACGAGGATCAACAGATAAGAATGACAGAGAACATACCATGAGTGTAGAGAAGAGGTTGATCCCAGACCTCTTCGACGGCATCGACATGTACCCAGCGCTTGCGGTGCTCACTGTAGACCTCGGTCCAGACGTGGTCCTCGCTGTTCCACACCCAGCGTACTCGGCTACCTACTGCGCGACACAGCATGCTGAAGCAGTTGGCCCACTCACCAACACGTCCCCTCCGTGTCTGGAGAAGGACGAAAGCATCGCTGTAACGAGGGAAGCGCTCGTGAGCCTGGCATTGAGCATTGGAGCACTGGTAGATTTCGACACGGTTGGCACCGCGGGCTTGTTCGTCAGGAAGAGGAGCGGCCATGCCGACGGCAATGGTGGGAGCATGGCAGGCACCACACTTTGGGTTGTTGATCCATTGGAAAAAGTGGCGCTTGAACCATTTCATAAGAGCACGAACGACGCAGTCCTGGTAGCCCCAGGCAGGCTTGGTGTTAGGACCCAATGAGGCAGCCTCTGCAAGGAATAGGTCGCTTTCTTCTTGTGCTTGATCGTAGATGCGTTCCAGAGGAATTGAACGAAGAGCTTCATCAAGAAGACCAGGGTTTTCCCATTTGCAGGGGGTGTTTGAGAGGGAGAGAAGCATGGAGCGGAAGCGTAGCGAGTTTCTGTCAGAAGGAGCGGTAGCGACGAGCGGAATGTTGCGGAGAGACTGGTATGTTGGCGGGGCGGTTGGCGACTGGTGTTGGTGGTGTGTTGTGTTTCTCGTGAGGGCATTCATGCGCTTTGTGCTGAGAGTGCGACGAAACTGGTCGGTCAGATCCTTGGCCCAAGTCTCACTGAGGCCTTCGGGGACGGGCTGGCGCCTGCCGCGGCTGACCGGTGTGCGGCTAGCCATTGTGTGTGAGGAGTCCGAAGTGAAGACGTCGAAGGGGAGAGCTGCGACGGATGTCGGGGTTGTGGTGGTGGTGGTTGTTACAGGAGTGGTGGTGGAAGAGTTGGTCGACAAAGTTGGCGGGATGGGCTGGTCTTCTGCACAGCCCCTTGACACCTGGACCGTCTTTTTCGTGCAGGCGAGGCGAATTATTATTTGCGGTGCAAGTCGGTCGCTGCTTGGATGGCTGCAACAAGATCCAAGAGACAGCGATTCGGCGGACGAGGTTCAAAGGGAGCGACGGTGGGTTGGCGAGGCTAAGAGAGAGAGAGAAAGGCGGGCAGATTAGGTGTCTGGCGCTCTTCGCGGCCACGCAATGCTCGGCCAGAGACGACGCGCACTCCTCGACGCTTGGGCCCTTTGGTGATTACGACGCCCGACCGAACTCGCCATCCAATCCCCGTCCACGTCCTCGATTGACGAAGCATCATGTCGTCCATCTCTACAGCTATCTGTCCAACTCCCTGCACATCACTCTTGGTCTATCAGTCCTTACTCAGAGATGTGCGCTTCTTGTCGTTCCAGATTCTGTTCGTGTTTCAATCTGCGCTTCCGTCTCTCCACGTTGCGTGGCGCACCAAACCCGCTGCCAAGCTCCAGTACAAACCCTCTTTTGTTCTACGCCAGCCGCTCTCTAGAAACACTCCTCAGTCTCTGCTTGTGTCATCTCAAATATCAAAACCCTTCCATGGCCATCCGCTTCATCGCATCTACGCAACATCTCTAACCTATCCTCCATCTTCGCACGCAACCCTTCAACTTTCTCCCTCCCCACCACTTCACCATCTCTCTCCGTACCCTGCATGAGATTGTCTAGCCTTGACGACCGTTGTATCTGTTGCTCAAAAGTCGCCGCCGTCCGTCTGTCCAGAAGGGACGCTGACGTGTGAACACTTTCGCCCGGCGTTCAATTTTTGCCTAATCGGGCTCTAGTCCCTTTTTTTT